>JAULBX010025042.1:0-64611 GCA_032358255.1 Heterotrichella gracilis | reverse complement strand
CCCCCCCCCCCCCCCCCCCCCCCCCCCCCCGACACACACACATGTCGTACCCCTTCCCCCCTCTCCACAGGTGGGCGCGCGAGCGCTATGAAAATGCGCAGCGATCCCTCGTGTCCATCCTGCAGACCATGGGGGCGCTGGCGCCGGACCGATCGGTGCTGCGCCCCGTGCTGCGCGAGGAGGCACGCAAGGCGATAGGCGACACGGGACTGCTGGACCACCTGCTGAAGCACATGGCGGACAAGACGGTGAGGGGAAACCCTTAGGTGGAACCCTATTGGTTACCCTAAAGGAAACCCTAGATGCAGGGGCCTGCTGGACCACCTGCTTAAACAAATAGTAAACAAGACGGTGAGGGAAACCACTTGCCCTCCACACCAATACCCTACAGAATTAGATGGAACCTACATCCTTAAAATGTAGTTGAAAGCTTTGCTGGAGGAGCTTTGCTGCAATGGACAGTAGTGGCTGGGATTCAGCCACAGAATGCGCAACTGACCGCAACACAGTGAAGGGCAGAGTCATGTATAACCTGTATAACAGAAATACATTTGATGCAAACTAAAAACAGTCCTCCAACTTATTGCATGCGGCGTTCTCCTCTGTTGTTCAGGTTTCTCCCGGCGGTGACCGCCTGCATCGGCGCCACAACAAGGAGGGCCACATGGAGTACTGGCTGCAGTCAAAGGATGCACTCGAGGCTGAGGAGATGTTCAGGTAGGGGAAGGGGAGGTATTTTCGTGCTTTGATTCTCGTCAATGTTTATTTTTCAAGCCATCTACACGCCCTTAACATTTAATCATTTTAAACAATGCTTGCCCCTCCCATATTACCGCGGCTGCTGGCACGAGATTGGCCGGGAGTTATAAGTAATATGTGATATATGTGTGTAAAAAAATTAAGAAAAAAATCTTGAAGTTTTGTCAAAATCTATACAGCATTGCACACTCTTGAAGTCTCTGTATGATCAATCGGTGGCCAAATTGACCCCCTTGACATCGCCATAAACAGGGAGGAGGCCTTTGAGCTGTCCCAGGAGCTGCGTGAGCTGAGGGAGGTGCGCTCGCTGCTGCACCACGTGAGGAGGGAGGCGGACCAGGCGGTGCAGGCGGTGTGCTCAGCAACGGGAGGGGAGGCAACGGGCAGGGAGGAGGGGAAGGCACAGGGGGCGCAGCCGACGGAGCTCAAGGTGGGTGGTAATGGTGGAGCGGTGGGTGTATTTGGGCTGCGGTGGGTGGGGAGTGGATAATGCAGCAGCCCTTGCCATGCATGGGGCCCCCACGCTGGTTTGGCTTATGCACATGCATCCACACCACACAATGCCATGCAAGTTGTAGGCTTCTCGACATTGTCACACACACACACCCTCTGTCACATCCCATCCCACCTTCCACTGCTGCACAGGCTGCCATCGCCGCCCTGCAGGAGCACCGAGAGGGTCTGGCCACCGAGGGGCGCTCAGCGCTGCGCCTGGGGCCGGTGGCAGGGTGCCGTACCCCGCGGGTGGAGGGTGAGGCGGGGGCGCTGCAGGTGGGGGTTGGGGGATGGAATACGGGCGGCGCCTGCGTGTATCAGGTTGGTCAGGGGGAGATAGGCTGGGGCCATGCACAGTGGGAAAGTGGTTCAATGGGAACACTGACATGCATTGAGCACCTTGCAATTTCGAACAATCATGGTCATTGGTCATTCGCCATGCACCCACTGACCATGGCCCTTGGCCCCAGCCACCACCCACTGCCACCCTGGGCCAATGATCAAAGGCCATCAGCCTACTGCCCATGCTCATGACCGGATCCCACATTGAGAAGCCATGGTCCTGTTATAAAGACTCATGAGCAATGGTGATTGATCATGGGTTTTGATAATGGAACAATGGCTACCCCACTACCCCAAGTGGACTCCAGGACATGCGCATGGGCAGTAGGTTGATGACCATATGTCCAGGGGCGCATTTGCAACAAGCTACAGCCACTAACCTATGCCTACAAGATGGATATACAAGTGACCAATGGCCATGCCCCATGTGCCTTGTCCACCTGCCCTGCATAGCCACCCGCCGCCTGCCGCCGCCGCCGCCCCAACCCCCCACGCCGCCTCTCACCAATGCAGGAGCAGGCTGCGCCCGCAGAAATCTCCCGCCAGCCTTCCCCTGACCATGCCAGGGTGGAGGAGGGTGGCGTCATTCCCAGCGGGCAGGGGAGTGACCTCATCGCCAACCTGGCGGCCGGCCTGCGCTGCGGGCTTGATGCCACGTCAGCGCTGGCGCGCCGCTGCGACGTGCTTGAGGGCCAGGTGGCGGCGCTGGCTGAGGAGGGGGCGGGGAGGTATGAGGCGCTGGCGGAAGCGGTGATGGAGAACGCGGCGCTCAGGTGGGGGTACCCACCGGTGGGGGTGGTGTGCGATATGTGACATCCTGTAGCTGTGTGCTGTTTTGAGTCCCCAGTGCCAATCACGGCACATGCTGATGCCCCACGTGCTTGTGCCCATAGTGCGCGTTTTCCCTCCTGCCTTCATTTAGTTCCATATTGTGCCACCTGTCCTAACGGGTTCTTTCTTGAGCATGCGTTGCACCAGCTTTCAGCATGGTGCACCCCACACATTTCCATTTTGGGAAATCGACCAATCATCATTGTTCATATTGCGCCTTTGTTTCCATTCCAATACTTTGCTTGCCTGTCCCAGGGAGGTATCCTCCCACCGCGACGACGCCCTGCGCCAGCTCCAGCAGGAGGTGTCTGGTCTGCACCAGGGATTTGTGGCCATGCAGGCAATGATGGTCAAGACAGCACCGGGGGGACCCCCGCCAAGGGGAGGGACAGGGGGGGCAAAACATGCTCCTGCTGGGGAGGGCAGCAGACTACTGGGCTACACACCTCCATCTCCACATGGGCATCATGATGGGGCCCCGCAGCGGGTGGGGGGAGGGGGAGGGGGTGGCGCTCTGCAGGCGGGAGGCCATGTGGGGGGCCAGCAGCTGGTGCCACCGCTGACACCTGGCAAGGGGGGAGAGAAGGGGGTGGTGGGTGGTGGGGATGCGGGGATTGCGGGTGGCACAACCCAATTTAGGACATCAACACAATTCAGCACCCCACCCAGCGCCCCCCCCGCCAAATCCCTGGGGCTGTCACCCCTGATGCCAGTGTGGGACCCTGTGCGCCAGATTTACACCCCTCCCCTTGGGCTCATGCAGCACATGCCAGGTGGCAGTCTGGCGCAGGCTAGGCCCATCCTACCTGGGCCCATGCCTGCACAACCCCCCTTCTCAGCTGTTGTAACCACCACACAGGGACCTGCAGGGTTTGTGGGGTTTGCAGGGTTTGTGCAGCCACAGCCACAGCCACAGCCACAGCCACAGCCACAGCCACAGCCACAGCAGGCAATGGAGAAAGGCACAGGGGAGCAAGCGCACACATCAGGGGGGGAAGCTGGAGAAGGAAGCGGTGCTGGCGCTGCGTCGCCTGGGCTGCCGACCTTCCGAGGGTTTCAAGGTGCGCCAGGAGGTGCCGCAAAGCGGTCAAAACCAACTTTGTTGTTTGCGGGGTTGCAGCAAGCTTGTGAGCTTGCCACGTCCCATTTTTACATTGTGGCATAGAGTAGTTCCAAGGGGGAGGAGTGCATGCATGTGTGCGTGACTCAGACAACCTGTGGAGCCACATGGCAAGTTGGTGCATAATCCACCATGGGAACTCTAACCCTGCGGGCATGGATTGCAACCTTACACAGTGCAGAGGCCACCAACAAGGACCTTTGACCTTGATGAAAACCCTAAACACCCTGCAGGAACCCTGCGAGGCACCCCTGCCAGCAGCGCACCACCTGGATCACCCCCCGCCACCCCACCACCCGCGCGACCCACCACCCCACCACCCGCCACGACGCACTTCCCCACTGGCCTCCCCCCCAGCCACCCGGGATTCATGAACATCATCCTCGTCCCCGCGCACCCCCTTCCCCCCCACCTCCAGACCCCACCCCAGGCGCCGCACCCCCCACCAGGGCCCGCGCCTCCTCGCGCTCACGCGCCTCAGGCCTCCATGGGTGTCCCAAACCCTGTAGGGTCTCCAACAATGGGTGTGCAGCATCAGTGTGAGCCAGGTGGCCGCGCCGCAGCGCATGGGCAGGGGGAGGGTTGCCAGGTGGCAGAGGGTGATGTGCCACAGACTGGTGTGTCTCAGGAGGTGGCCAACCCCCCATCCCCCTCCCCTGCCTCACCCCCAGCACCTGACCAAAGACCCTCCCAGCAGGATGGGGCGACAGCACCCCCTCCTTTGGCCCCTCCTGGGGCGTCCATGAGCGAGCAGAATGCGATGCAGGCAGCGCCACATGGTGATACACCCTCCAGCCCCACCCCACCAGGCAGTCCCTTGGGGGACCCCCAAGGACACACAGAAGCAGATGCAGCTCCAGGGCCTGCCATTGGGGCCGGTGAGGAACCCCAGCCTCTAGAGAGTGCGCATCCTCTGTTGCAGGATCAGCAGGCATCAGGGCCTGGCGCACCGCCACCCACCCACCCGTAGTCAGGAAGTGCAGATACAGGTGGCGGTGGCGGTGTTGGCCCAGATATGCAGGCTGGTGCTCCCGACAGCACCTCAGCTGCTGAACATGACAGCGGCCCTGCAGGTGGGGGGTATGCATGACCCGTCGTGCCCACCAGACGCAGCGATTGGCGCTGAGTTGTCAACTCAGGTGCAGTCCACAATCGCTGGAGCTGAGCCTGCTGGCTCTGGCACTGAGGGGGACAATGGGGCAGGTCCAGGATGAGGTGGCAGCGGCAGCGCCTGGCCCAGCATGAAACATTGTGTTGCCAACAAGTATCATACCGCCAGGCGCATCATGCATCTTTGGTACTATTAGTCTTTACAGGACCACTTGTAGTCTTGTCTATGCACAGCCTGTACAGGTCCCAGGGCCTGGCTGGCGAGGGACACAGCAGTGTTGAGGTTTCCTGGGCCCGACCGCTGGCCGGGGGTCAACCCGGGCTGGCAAGCTTTACATGGATAATTCTATTATAGCCGCTGCAGCGTATCAGGGATGCTGAATGTTGATCATGTCATGTTGCACTGTTGCATCATCGATTGATTTGGTTTAACACGATATGAAACACATGATCATGTCATTGACTTGAACTTATATCATGATCCAATTCGTCATTGGCACTGGTGTATGGTGATTTGGCAAACTTTGAATACCATGCACGGTGCTAATAGTTTGGTTGCATGCGCTCCATAGCCAGATTTGGCCTACAGGCATCCTTGGCAACCTGGGGTGTGCACATTGTGTCAACTTAGCGCTTGGCAGGTGTGTGGCACCATTTGTAAAATTTGATTGGCCCAGGGCTGAGCCAATTCGTCCGAACAGTGTCTGTACTGTGATAGCTGAGTAATATCATGTAACAATTTGACTCTTGAGTCAGTACTGGTCCGCCTGAATTGTGGATAGCACGTGTGCATCCATCACTCAAATTGTCATCACACAGTGTGTGGTCCATTGAATGTGCACGCCACCATCCAAATGACCCCGCGCCCCCTTCTCAAACTGTTTTGCCAAACAAATGCTATTAGACAACTGCCGATGATCACGTGTAACCAACTGAACCAGCTGCAGAGACAGTATCCGTGGGACATCAATGCTGCCAACGCGCTGCCACCCCTGACCAGGGCCACATCACTCTGTATGGGCACCCAGCCAGTGAGGGGTACCTGGGCGACTGCAGTGCCCGCCACAGTCCCCTCCTCACCCAACCGCAACCACACCACCATCCTCATTGCTGGCAGGCTGTGGCACCTTAGCATCCACCGCTGCACTACTGACGTCCCCCTCAACAGCATCCACCTTGCCATTTGGGACTGGGCTGCCATCAATCCCCCCCATCTCTGCCTTGCCATTGGGCACTGGGCCACCGCCTGCTGCCACCTCCACTTTGCCGTCGCTGACAGGCGTTGCCACCTGCGCTGCACCCGCATCTGACACCTCCCCTGGGTTCTCAGCGCCCTTGTCACCTGCTGGCGAGTCAGCACGGTCCTGGCCCGATTCCTCCCCCTTCCCTTTCCCTGGTTGTTCCCCATCCGTGTCCTTAGCCCTCTGCCTGTGCCTGTGCTTGTCCTTATGCTCCTTCTTCTCACCGGCCCTGTCCTTGTCCCTGCTTTTGCTGGAGTGCTTGTCTCCCCCCTTGGACCTGCACGCCAAGCACAAAATCTTTACATATGATCATGATAAACAACAATGGGCTGGGCGTAGTATGACAATGCAGACGCAGAATCCACAACAGAAACCATACTTAGCTCACCAAAGTTAGGAATAGAGCTCGCGCCAGCGTTGTGCTAGCCCAGAATACATGCAGCATGCGGCAAAATCACTAAGTCCTACTACGCACCTGTCCTCCTCCCTGCCCTTCTCCCGGCCCCCATGCCTCTCCCTCTCGCGGTCATGCTGCCTGTCTGCCTCACGGGGCCTGTCCCTATCCCTGTCCCTGTCCGACCGCACATCCTTGCTGCTGCGCCTGCATCACAGCCATGGCTCCTCAAACCCAAAAAGGTGGGCAGAAGTGAGGCATGCAGTGCTGCATGCCACGCCCCACACGGACCTTTGCACCACGACACTCAAAAGCGGCATCAGCAATGTAAGTGCATGGAACTTCATGGTGCCCCACATGCAACACAGACAATATTGCTGGATTACGTGCAGCCCTGCAGCCCTGCTTAACCACATGCTTATGTGTCATGTTGCATGGCGGTACCATGCACTGCATGAGGATGCCCATGAACATGCACAGGAACCACCAGGGAAGCCAGCCCCTGCATGTACCATCAGCACACCGGTTACATGCACCGGGTCCTAAGCGCACCTGGCGGGTGACGGGCTGCGTGTGAGTGTGTGCTTGCGGTTCCTGTCCCTGCTCCCGCTCCTGCATGCCACACAGTCAGGATGGGAATGACATCCATCTCGTCTGGATGCGGCACACACACACCGACGAATACATTTTTCACCCCCCCCACACACACATTTATAGATGTGGTCCATTAATGCGTAACACATGGGGTTGTGTCCCTTGAAATGGTCTGCAGCAGGTATACACTATTGTTTCCCACTCCCACCGCGCCAAATGCAACCCCACACCCTTGCCTGGCCACAGCGCAAGGGTATCCACTGCATAGCCTGCGAGATGTTGAACACACCACATCCACCCATGCAGGCCTAAAACTCTTGATGCCCCCACCTGCGGCTGCGGTCCCTGCCCCCGTCCCTCCGCCGGTCGCGGCTGCGGCTGCGATCCCGCCTGGGGTCGCTCTGCCTCCTGTTCCTGTCCCTCGACCTTGATCTCCTCCCCTTGGACCTTGACCGTGTCCTCCTCCCCTTGGACCTCGACCTCGACCGCTTCCCCCTTGATGGGGACCGCCGCGCGGGCCTGGAATCCCGGTCGCGCCTGCTGCGGTCCCTGTCTCTGCTGCGGCTGCGCTTGCGCTTGTCCATGGGCGCCCCCTGGTTGCCGGCCCCGCCGCCCATCTTCTCGGCCAATTGCCTAGACAGAGCAGCAGCGGCGGCTTGTGCTGCAGCGCGTTGTGATGCGGAGTTTTGTGCTGTGCAGGCAAGTCACCCAGTCAGCAACACACCAGCAGGAAGGAAAGGGTGAGGCGCATAGCTGCATGCAGGCGAGGTCATGCAGATTTGGGGTATCGGGAGACACCTTGTGGAAACCAAATGGGCGGCAGCAGTTTGCCGCTACGCATAGCAGTGCACAGACAGCGGGGAGGGGGCACCCACAAGTTGGAGCAGCTACCACCCGGCCAGCAGAGGAGCTTGACAAGCGCAGTCACACCCTGCAGTGCGGCAGCCAAGCGAGGTGCAGCGCATGCACGTGTGGTGCACCATGGAGTGACAAAAAGTGCATGAACATGTGCAGCACATGGCACCAGCAATTCCTGTTGTGAGGCAGGTGGCATGCATGACATCCAGCCCATTGCTGTAGTTCATAAACATTGGGGTTATAGCTGCTGCTCTGTGGATAATGTGACATTGTGACACGCCCATGAAGATCATGCCGTTGCAATACAGAGCAGGTGCAGCATCCACAACGGCAGCAGCCCACTTAGTCTTACCTACAATCTTGGTCCCGCTTGTCCGTATCTGTGCCCGCATCTGTGCCACCTGCGCAGCCAAAGTCGCCTGCTGCATCTGAGAGGCCTGGTATGCACCCAACTGCTGCATGTGCAGGGCAAGGAACGGGTTGTTTGAGTTTGGGGCACTTTCTACAGAGGTTTTCGCCAGCTCCACGCGAATCGGGACATCCATGACGCTGTAGTTGTTCATGCTGAGGGCTGTTGAGGCCTCCTGCGAGCAATTGAACCAGGCTCAGAATGGGATTTGCAACTGCGATGGTATAATATGCAACCAAACAGGATGGGCTCGTTAACTGGTGTGACCACAGGAAACCCAGAGGTGGTGACTCACCCCGTCTGAGCCATACTCCACCAGTGCAAACCGCTGTGTCGAGCCATACAGCTTGCAGGTCTTGACCGCTCCACAAAAGCCAAACAGTTGCCTCAACTGCAACGGCGCCACACGCTCGTCAGCTCCAATATCATCACTACATACATCACCCACAGGCGACCACTGGGCAGAGGCTTGTGCCAAGCAGTGCGGTCAAAGCAACTCACGCAGCCTATGGCAACACCCACCCACTCTTCAAGCACCACTGCCACCACACCCAAGCCCCGCACCTGCTCTGCCGTCACGGATAGGGCAAGGTTAGCCACCAGCACCGTCCGCACCAGCAGCACCTCATCAGCTGGGAAGGCCACGCCAGCAACATGGGCAACGGCGCCCTGTGGTGGGGAGCACAAGCTGTCAAGTGGGATGGGTTGCACAGCAGGTTTTAAAGCTAGGTGTCCAGGCCAGTGGCCATTATGCAACAAGGTGAGGTGACCCGATAGGCGTCCACAAGGGTCTGGCACCTGGCAGCAGCATGCCAAGGCCTGCGCTATTACCCAATTGCATCCCAACCTGGGGCATGCAAGTCACTGTGCATGCAACTAGACCAGCGGGAGGGAGGGACTCACCAGTGGCACGCCCTCAGGCAAGGCAAGATGCGTGTCTGCTGGTGCACTACTCGTCGTAGGGGCAGCCCCAGCCTGGGTGGTTTGGACTTGGGAGGCTGCCTCTGCGGCTGAGGTTGGGGGGCTGAAAAAGACGGGGTAGGGGGACCCACCAACAGCAGTACCATTGATCTCCACCACCACCTGCAGCCCCACAACCATGGTTAGCTCAGTGTTTTGCAGCGTCCACCCCATATAGTTGAACAGCCAACCAGCCCTGAAGGGCCCAAAGCTAAAGCCCTCGTACCTGGTAGTCCCCACGTGCTGAGACTGTATATGTTGCTGTGTATGTGCCGTCCAGGTTGTCACGGATGTTCGCCTGTACTGGTTGGGCCCCTGCATTGGCAGCACTGGTGCCTGGGTTGATATGGGCAACCACATATGCGCCAGTTTCGGTGACTGGCCTGTTCTTCGAGTCCTTGCACTGCACAGTAAAGCTGATTGGCAAGCCAGCTGAACCACCCGATATGCCTGGACCAGACAGCATGCAGTTCTCGGGGTCTATGGGGCCTGTGGGTGCGTATTCCTCGTCACTGTCTTCTTCTTCTTCATCTTCACTGCTCTCAGGGGTGGCTGGACCCTTGTCACCAGCCACAGCCAGCTGGTTGTACTCTGCTGCTGACATTGCAACGCTTCAAGCCGACTGGGTCAATGCATGCATACACGAAGGGCTTTTAACAAGTGATTAAGCTGAGTATTAGCACGGGGAGACTTAATACTCTCTCTGGATAGCGCTTTTACAGCAAGCTCAGCCTTTGAAGAGCCTTTAGAACAAGCGGTGACCCAGGGGGAAAATGCCAGCTAAAGAAAATATCAACTAACTGCATCAGAATGCATGCATATAAACGGGATAGATATCTTGCTCTGTTCATCAAAAGAGCGTTTGTTGAGTGCCCATCAGCTTATTTCTATTAGTCTTTCTACCGGTCCGACTGAAGGCGGTATCTCAACGCGAAACTCGGCTTTACGATTTTGGCACATTGATTTCACTGCCCCTGCATGTGAACCCTCAGGAACCAGCCAGATTAGCCCCTTGAAACTGCAGCCTTAACCAGACGGAGGCACAGGTTACAAGGTAACTACGCTGGAGTGGTTTGAACCGTTTCCAGGTTGGATTATCTAGAGGTGTAAGTTGCAAAACGCTGATCCTGTGCACTTTCAGGGTCTTGCTATGGCCAAGATATACGTGGGAAACCTGCCTATTGGCATTAACGAGCGGTAAGTATTGCTGGTCTTGCGTTTGCCCACCACTGAGAGCACAAAAGCAGTGATGGTATCCGTGTGCAGGGATCTTGAGGATGAGTTCAACAGGTTTGGCGTGCTGAGGAGCGTGTGGGTGGCGAGAAAACCTCCTGGCTTCGGTAAGCTTAGATATCAGGCTTGCATGCTTGCACTTGTGCTTGGCAAGGACAGGCGTCCCAGAAGGTGCTGCATTGCTGACCCTTTCCCTTGCCGTGTATAGCTGCACCTCTACAACATCCAACTCCCCAGCACTTTCCCTCACCAGCACCCCAGTACCCCTCCACCCTCCAGCACCTTGCACTTGGACAACCCACCCGCCTCCCCCACCCGCCTCTCCCACCCCAACGTCTGCAACACCCCATCTAACTCCTCACCACCCACCCCCAACTCAACCGCCCGCCAACACCACACCAACGCCTCATCGCAGCTCGCGCTAACACCCTTCGTCCCACTGTACGGTTCTGAGTCGGGGTTGTTTGCCACAGGGTGTGTTTGCTCCCACTGCTTCTTACTAAGTTACTCGTACATGCCGAAGCAACCAGCCAGGCTGGCAGTCAGCCCGTTTGCCTTGTTTGCATGACCTAGCTGCTGTGAAATTACCAGTCAGAAGTGTGGGCAGTGCCAGGACACCACTGCTCAAACTTTGTATAGCAGTCTGGCTGTGGGGTGGAGGTGGTGTCTGGCCTGTTAGGGCTGCAGGCAATACTGCACTGCCAACCTGTCGCTTGCCCATGTCCCTGTTCCTTACAAATATATGTTGCTAACTTGCTTCCTGTGTCGGCGGCTTTTGCAGCATTCATCGAGTTCGAGGTGAGCTGGCTTTCCAAACTGCCGTATTCTGTGCTGGCCCATCGCTTACTGGCACGTGTATGACAGGCACACCTCTTGCATCTGCAGGATCCGCGTGACGCCCAGGATGCAGCAAAGAGGTTGGATGGGTTCCAAGGCTGGGTGAGTTTGATTTGCAGCCTGCTTACTGCGCCGTAGGCCACTCTACAGTGCGCAGCTGTGCTGGCCCTGTACAAATCTGAGTAACCATCACCATGTGTTTGCTGCAGAGGGTGGAGGTCTCAAAGTCCCGCGGTCCAGTAGGCCCCAGTGGCGGAGGGTACAGGGAACGGAGGTATGGTTAGTTTCACTGATGCCTAGTGGGCTGTTGCTGTTGCTGTTGCTGTTGCTGTTGCTGTGCGACGGGCGTGCCCAGCCCAGGGGACTACCAGTTACAGATACAGTTGGGAGTGACATTCGCCTTCTGTGCGACAGGCCCAGCCCAGGGTACCGGCGCCGCAGCCGCAGCCCCTATGAGCGCAGGCGCAGGAGCCCATCACCCTACGGGCGCAGGCGGCGCTCGCCGAGCCCCGTGCGCCGCCGCAGGAGCCCTAGCCCTGTGCGCCGCCGCAGGAGCCCCAGCCCTGTGCGCCGCCGCAGGAGCCCCAGCCCTGTTCGGCGCAGGAGCCCCAGCCCTAGCCCTGTGCGGCGCAGGAGCCCTAGCCCTAGCCTTGTGAAGCGCACCAGCCCTACCCCTAGCCCTGTGAAGCGCAGCAGCCCCAGCCCCGCCCGCAGTGCCAGCAGGGAAAGGAGTGGCTCGCCCCCTGCAAAGTAGGTTGTTGTGGCCCCCATGCCCTTTGCAGCATCCACAACCCGCTGTGCAAGAGCATCCATTTCCACTGGAGAATTGAATTGGGAGCATGATCAGATCGTTGAGAAGGGTGGCTCAGCTGACAATGGTGACGCAGGTCTCTAAGCCCTGTTGCTGGGCTTTCGGATGGCCAGCGCTCACCCTCCGCGTCACCAAGGAAGTCTGTCTCTGCTTCACCAAAGAAATCGGTCTCTCCGTCTCCCTTGAAGTCGGGCTCAGCCTCACCATAGCAGGATGCGGTACTGAGGAGGGAAAGTTGCCTTGGAAAAGGGTCGATTGAAAACACTTCTGCAATTGAGCACTCTTTAGTTTTGGTTATATTTTACGGCCTGAGAGAATAACCTTGTCGATTGCATTTCACAGGACTCTGTTTTGGTCTGGCGTTATTGCGGTCAAGAATGGACCAAGCACAGTTTATAAACTTCCTATTTTAGCTTTTGAATTTTCCAGTTCCAATCTACTAGGTTCACTCAAAGTGGCTTATCGTCAGAAAATGCATTGAGCCTGCTTATTTGATTTGCACACCAGTGTCCGCACAATGGCTTGAACGCTATGACACACTGCAGAGTCTGGGAATATTAGTGATGTGCATTACAATGCATATATATGCACGCTCTCTTGGGTGCAACGCACTGCGGGCCGCAGCCTTAGTGCCATCATACAATGGTGTGAGACAATATCGGTCACCGTGTGTGACCACCGGTGCATTCACATAGTTGAAGGCTTCGTTACAGCAACCGCAGCGTGTCGTGTAACTCTGTATAGACAGTTTACGGGCTGCACTGCACATGTCGGTGGCGATGCTCGCTGCACTTTGCAAATTGCAGAGCATCGGACCGTGAAAACGTACACAAGTAGGCAGCGGGCGTTGCCTGAGTAAAGATGACACTGCAAACCAAAATCGCCCAACCTGGCTGTACAGCACGCACAGTTGTGTGTGAACCAGCTGCTATTGGCAGCTGCTGCTGTGCTCGCTCAAGTCCCCTTCGGTCTGGTTGACAGTGCAGCGTTGAAGCGTGTTGCAGTTGAGTCAGCAGGTTGCGCAGCACAAACGGGCTGTTGAAAAGAGAACACACAGTGCTGGTAAATACCCCGCCAAAGCGAGTTGGAAAAGACGCCCCCAGGCACTGCCAGCACCCCCCACCAAGCAGGCGCTTATTTCCCGCGCTTGCCCTCCTTCAGCTTGATGAACTCCCCGGCAAAGCGCACACCCTTGCCCTTGTATGGCTCTGGCGGCCTCTTGGCCCTGATGGTGGCGCAAAACTGGCCCACCTTCTCCTTGTCATACCCGGAGATGATCAGCGTGGTGTTCTTCTCGACCTGTACAGCCAACAACGCAAATTACAGCATGGCCATAGAGTTGCTGTCACCTACCAAGATGCACCTTCTGTTCGGTATGGTGAAGCTAGGAAAGGTGCCTGGCTACAAATTAGTTGGTTACATGCAGTCCAGCAATACAGCCAGGTTGGCCGTCAGTCTTGCACATGCGGCCCCAGCAGCTCTTTCATGGTACTTTTTGGACCACCTACTGATCCCACGCAGCTTGAGGTCCTGCTGGATAAGGTCAGCCCTTGTGGTCCTTGGCTTACCTACCCCTTTTGCCCCCTCTTAAACACCATACATTAAGGAGCCCAAGCGTCTGGTAAACGGCTATATGTGGTACAATTGTATTGTGAATGGGGCCCCAGGCTAACCAATTGTGTACACGGGGTTGTGCCGTCACCCCCTTGTACGCCCACACCCCTGGTTGCTGTCGTAAGTAGTTGTCGGCAAACGCCCGACCTCACCACCATGGTCAACATCGGGGAGCAGTGCTTGTGCTACACCAGCGTTGCCTGCCACCCACCTGTGCGGATATGCCTTCTGGGATATCAAGCTCAACAGGGTGGCTGAAGCCCAAGTTGAGTGTGAGCTTGTTGCCCGCAGACGCGGCACGGTACCCCACACCAATCAGGTTCAAGGTCTTGGTGAACCCAGTTGAGGTGCCTTCTACCATGTTGGCAGCAAGCGTCCTGCACACAGTTGGTCGAGGGATACTTACTCCAGGGCCGTGCACGGTATGCAAGGTACACCGGGGTCTGTGTAAAGGATACCGCACACCACCTACTAACTGGGTAGTCCACATGGCAATGCATGCATCTGTGCAGTAAAACGCTGCCATCTCCCTTTCTTACCTGCTTAGTCCATGTAGCTGGTTCGCCTTCAACGTCTCCACCTTCTTCCTGAACCTAAGCGCGCCATCAATCTAGACAGAGCACTCCAAGTGTCAGCCACCACCACCAGCTATTCATGAACCTGAAGCAAGGCACGCAGCAGCAAAACCCACCTCCAAAATCTCGATTTGCTCTGGGAAAGTCCACTCCAACTCACCCCTGGGCCCCTGCAGTACGTGTATCCTTGGTTAGCTTCAAGCCTAGTACAACATGCCAAACCCCACACAGCTTGACCCACCCTACCTTCACTTTCAAGTATTGGCCATCGAGGGTAATTTTCACGCCCTCTGGCACCTTCACTGGGTTCTTTCCAATGCGGGATTCCTTGCACTCGATGCGCTGGGTCCGTTGGCCTCGTGGCTGCTGCGTTGTCGGCCGGAACGCCACTGGCCGTCCTGTGAAAGCTGACTGCAGCATTGTGCAACACCGCCGCCTTGGCAAGCTTTCGTGCCGCAGCTGCCACTGGTGCTTACGGAGCTTGTCCGGGGTGATCCCAAGCCCACAACTGTGCTAAGAATGCGGGTCGAATTGGTATGTTAGCCACCGGGTGCAACTCTGCACCGTCCTAAAGTTTTGTGTCGCAGGCTGAATACTGCCTACAGAGACTGCCACGGTGGCTTGCAGGGGAAGAGTACAATGAAAGTGACGGGGGTGTAAATTGCCACGATTTATCATAATTTCGCTTTTAAAATACAGGGCTTCATCCTGGGCTTCATCTATTTTTTTTTGTTCTGTGTGTTCATCATGATGGAGCTGCCGGCAAGAGCAAGGCAAGTGGATGGCACTCACTTTTAATAGCAGCAATGGGGATGAGCTGCACTGTCCAAACAGTCATAATCCTCTGGTCATGCATGACCTAGGACACTATGTATGGCAAGCTCTGGCCGCCCACTGCTTAGCGTCCTCTATCAACGCGTAGAGGTATTTAATTGATGTGTCCTTGTGCGATGTCACACAATGTCAAGACCAGTGTAGCAAATTAAGTTGAAAGGGCCCCAAGAAAAGCAGCCTCTCGGAGAAGGTGTTGCAAATTATGTGTGAAAGTACAAACAGAAACGGAGGATTGGGCTACAGTAAACCCCTGCGACAATGCATTTTATTTCCAAGAGCAAGGTGCAGTACACAGCAAAGACAGCAGGACCGGCTAGCCATGCTGGTAGAGTGCCAGCCCTTGTGGTTCAGACCAATATGGGCGGTGTCGCCTGTTCGCAAAGGTCCACAAAGGAAAACCGCCGCTGCTGCAACATCAGGTGGGCTGGAGCAGCTTGTTGTCCACACATAGGATCTTCACCCTGTCGACCTTCACCTCAGGCACGTTGGTCATGGTGCCAGTTCCAGTGGGGTTGGTTTTGAAGGTCGCATCTGACACTATGAAGGTCCAAACCTGCGCAGCAAGTGCGTGTATGAGAGCTTTGTCTCTGTGATAGTGCCCACAACGACCAATATGCACTGTGCTACGTTGCAAATTCTTTGTACAGACAGAAGGAGAAAGCTTACGTTGTCGCAGTACCGGTAGGTGTCAAGTTTCGCCTTGAAAGTGGTTTTCGCTGGGACTTTCGTGTTAAGGGCCTCATAAATCGACTGCAAGGAGAAACAAATCAATAGATAGCAAACACAACCAGGTGCAGCACCAAGGGCGCAAACACACCCAAGTTGGCATGCCCTCCCCATATGCATGCATGCTGCAGTGCAAAACAGCATCGCACCTGGTCGAACTGCAAAGGAAGGCATCGGCAGAGGGGAAATAGCACATAGTCAGAACTCGTAATGATGATATAAGCATTAACACTCAGACGTGGCAAGCGTCAGCTACCTCGGTCAGGACTTTCATTGCCAAGTCTCCGCTGATCTTCTCCTGTCCAATAAGGTCTTCCAGTGCATCAACCAGCGCGTCGCCAAGCTTCGATCCACGATACAACGTGAGCGAGTGAGCTGCCATACTTGCAGGCTCGCTCTACGTTGTATTGTGCCTCTTATTGAAGTTGGCAAGAGAATGCCATCAATGCCCACTTCAGTTGTGGCAAACGTCCAACTAGATAGGAAGAGAGCTCACGGCCATTGTGCAAGGGGCTACAAGGAGGACAAGTAGCACTACCGCACAGTAAACATGTATGTGCAGTGCATGCATATATATACCATCAGTGCCCGACCTCCCCGTCCCTGTTCACTGCTGAGTTGATGGCTTAATTTGTCGATGAACGTACGGGCACTATCAACGTCCGTATCTATGGGCACTATCAACGCAGGAAACAGACAATCTCTCGGCGGGTATACTGCAAGTCTCTTGCACCCTGTGAGGCAGTAGGTTCTACTTTCATGGTTGGGTAATCAATGCATGCATATAGCCATTGAAACACATTGAGCGGTTTCCTGCCTTTTTCTGGAAAACTCCCAGATAGATGCTCGGTCACATCTGAACTTATTTCAAAGACGTTTCCACGTTGAACACTGGCAACCATGGGGTCCAACGCTGGTGGGTTCAACTTCGACCTCTGTAAAAGAAACGCCTTCCTGGAAAGCAAAGGGGTGAAGCCTCCCACAGCGTGGAAAACTGGAACGACAATCGCTGGGTTGATATACAAGGTAGGTGGGCTGTCTGGTGCCTTGCAGCATTGCTGCACTTGAGGTCAGTTACATGGGTCGGTACATCAGGGTGCATCGGGTCCCACCCATGTTGCTTGCACCAGGCAGGGTGGGGTGCACCTGTGAGGTGTGGGTGTGTTGTGTTTAACTTGTATATGCTTTCATAGGATGGGGTTGTTTTGGGAGCCGATACAAGGTCAACAGCAGGATCAACGGTGGCCGACAAGAACTGCGAGAAAATCCACTACATTGCTCCAAACATTTACTGTTGTGGTGCTGGCACAGCAGCGGACACAGAGAACGTGACAGGTACAAGTGCAAATGGGCTTCAAAGCTGTGCATACTTTCTTGTGCAACCTGTGAGTTACTGTTGGTGTGCAACTACATTGAATGTCGTGAGGATGAGAGCCTGCGTGTGGGTACAGGCATGATTGCATCCCAGCTGGAGCTCCACCAATACGCCACCACGAGACAGTCACGCGTGGTCACAGCCATGACGCTGCTTAAAACCCACCTCTTCAAGTGAGTCCTGGTTCCTGGTGGGGCACGCGGGATTGCTGTGACCGCTGCTGTGTAACAGTTTTGCTGCATCTCCACACCAGCACTGTCTGATGGCCTCCCCGGTGTGCAGGTACCAAGGGCACGTCAGCGCTGCGCTGGTTCTCGGGGGTGTGGACATCAAAGGCCCACACTTATTCACTGTAAGACGATGTTGCCTTGCTGCTCTCCTCAGACCTGTCTATGTTTCCTCTTATTGCATTTCCTCAGACCTGTCTACGCACCGCCCCCTTCACCCCTGCTGGATGTCCTGCTGCTGGCCCTGCTTGAAACAGCGCAGCAGCACCTTTCAGCACCCCTGTCACCCGCTAGAAACTTACTTTCACCCATGTTGCAGGTGTACCCGCATGGCTCTACCGACGCGCTGCCCTACTGCACGATGGGCTCCGGCAGCTTGAACGCCATGGCCGTGTTTGAGTCCTCCTACAAGGAGGACATGACTCGGGAGGAGGCCATCGCGCTGGTGGCAAGGGCGATCAGGTGGGCAAGGCTGGGGTGCAACAATATTTTAGGACCTCCTGGCGCACCTGCATTGATGGTCACGGTGTTGGGTCGCCCCTTCTTGCAGTAGGGTTATGGGTAAGCAGTTGATATTAGTCCTTATTTTTCTTATTACCCTTTATAGAGTAGGGTTGCAGGCTGACACATAGGGATTTGATCTGATTTACCTCAACAGCCTGGCAGGAACCCTGACCATGCCTTGCCACAGCCTCCCGCCCAACGGGGAGCGGCATGTAGCTGGCCCCCTTCCCGTGCACTGCCCAACCCATGATCAGTGTGTCAACCGGGCCCTTCCCCACCCCCCATTCCCCCATTTGGCGTGCATCGATCTGGGCTCATTAAGTGGTCCGTAAACCTAAACTCTAATCACCTTCCCCGCAGGTCCGGCGTGTACAACGACCTGGGCTCGGGCTCCAACATCGACCTGTGCATCATCACCAAGGAGGGGGTGGACTACCTGCGCAACTACGAGTACCTGCAGGCCAAAACGTACCAGCGGGTCAAGCCCGTGGTATACGCAAAGGGAACAGCACGTACGTTTGTCACAAATGGCATGGGAGGGTGGGGTCGGGCTGCTTGGCACCTGTCAGTCTGTGGTGTGTTGTAGTGATACCAGGGGCGCTTGGGTTGCCTTGCATGTGCGGGGCCTGCATGAGTCTGCAGCTGCTATCCTACATGGGGTGTTTTCAGTTCTGAAATTGTTTGTACTTGTGCGGCTGTGTGAGGGAGAAGGCCATCTGTCATGGGTTAAGGGTTTATACTGAATCCCAGATCTTGAAATGGTCTGGGGTCCCAGTGCTAAATCCTTTGTGTGCGCTTTTACAGCTGTAGTGCGCGAGAAAATCATCTCCCTGGACGCCGTGGAGGTGATTGAGGGGGTGGCGCTGCCTGAGGCAATGGATGTCAGCTGAAGGGGGGAGTAGCGCAAAGAGTCGTGGCGGTCAGCCGGGCTGCAGGTGGCCACGGGGCGCCTTGTACATAATACTTGTAGCAAATGGGGACATTGCTGCGATGCGCCCGTGGCGGGGAACAATTGCAACGTTTTCCATGGCTGGCTGGAAGGTGCAGGGTTTTGTGTTTGATGCAGTTGTGCTATGGGCCACTGCGGTGGACCATTTTGCATCTAGCCCGATACTTAGTAGACTGGGTGCATAATCGTTGCGGCATTCAATTGGTCTGCTGCTGAGGTTCTGCTCCAGTTGTTGGGCTGCCTGGACTCGTCCAGGCGTAACCTACATTGTCTACATGTCATGCACTTCACTGTTGGCTCAATTCGGACCACCTGGGATGTTCCCGCACCATTCGAGAGTCACACAGTGCTTAATCCTTGCTGGCTGGTCATAATCTGTAACATGTTTTACCTCAAAAAATGTGAGTGAAGCCCGGCTGCCCGGCAAAATTGCACACAATGCATTGGAAGTCCATGGATTTGAAGTCCAACAAGAAACAAAAAAACTGGCGAAATCAGATGTCATATGATATCATCGCATTAAGCGCATGGAACTTCCATCCATCTGGGGAGGCCCTGCCTTGTTTTACAGGACCTGCCAAACTGCAAACCTCGTGACATAATAATTGTCGAGGGTGGTAGGACACCCACCCGCACATCATGTGCGGCACAGTAGGTGACATGAACAACGGCATGCCTATCAATGCTACATTGCAATGATGCGCACTAGAGGCCACCGCATGGTTGATCAAGCCTAATCTGCATGTGCCAGTTGGTACTGCACTTGCACTACCCAAGTGGGGATATGACACTGCAGAAGGCATTGCAACTTGCCCAATCTATGATACGACAAGCCTTGATGAGACGGCGAGACCTAAGAATGTGTCACCTACGTTGCTCTCTTGTGCTGCCACCTGCAGGCATCGGCAAGCCCCCCATGCCATGCACCCCCACCATCCGATCCCGCTTGGCCTTCCAGCCACCCCAGCAGGTCGGCCGCCAGGATGACCTCCCCAGCAGCGACAATAAGCGCTGCTCTCCCACTGGGTGGCAAACCAGGCGGACACTCCCTCAGCAGCTCCTGGTACTGGTCCCTGACAGAGGCCCACCCTGCTGGAACCTTATCCCCAACAGCTGGAGGTGACATCAGAGCCTGCGCACTGCCACCGCTGTTCCCCTGCGGGTGCGCACCAGTTGAAGGCTGCGCGTGGTCCCCATGGTGTGGGTTGCTGGCAGGTGTGGGGTGCCGCCATGCGCCGGGGGGAGGGTACCGCTGCAGCCTGTCTCGCAGCACCGACACCAGCAATTGGCGGGCGCGCTCCATTGCCCATCCCCCATCCCGCCCAGCGACTGCCAGCAGCGGGGGTACAAGCTCCTGGCCACTGTACACGAGCGAGCGCACCTCACTGAACCCCCTGCCATCAAGCGCCAGCACCAGGCCACACACCACCAGCTTCCCAAGCCCACTGCCGCTGCGCTGCTGCACCCTCCCTGTTTCCCCCAAAATTCTAGACTTTTTCAATCCTGGGGATTGTGCTGCGAACCAGCCGGTCCTAGGAAGCATGCCCTGGCGCCTCAGGAAGTACACCTTTTTGCGCAGCTCCCTGTTGCGCATGGCACCTGCCAGCAGCTGCTGCATAATACCCTGTTGCTGCTCCCCCCGCCTGCTGGTGGAAGTTTCTTTATCCCCCCTAACTCCTCCCTTGCTGGGCATGCTGCCATGGCTACCAGCTTTCCTACCCAGCGACGGTGCATCTGGGCTGGCTGGCGCCAGCGGCGTGTGCAGCCCGGCTGCTGCCCCCAGCAGCGCAGCTACGGGCACCTGGCAGCTGTCGTGCGGGTTGGGAGCCGTCTCCACAAACCCATACTGGCGCAGCAGCTCGGCATTGGGCAGCGCACCGTAGCAGTTGATCACCTGCGCCGTGTCGGTTGGGTGAGCTGGGTGGCGCAAGCTGTGCAAGGGTGGTTTGCATGAATCGGCAGATGGACCCCATGGGGTCGATCGACGTCTGATCCACTACACATGCATGAAGCCGGGAATGGCAGTGTTGATGCGCCACATGTACAAGCAACATGGCCCAGGACTTTCTGGGTTGGTCAATGGCCTACAGAAAGAAGACCTGTGCCACAAAACGCACCTGGAGGGTCCCTCACCTGTGTAGTCAAATGCATTCAAGGCACGTGGACTGCATCCCTACCTGCTCAAATTGTAGAATATCCCTTGTGGCAATCATCTGCAGCACCCCCCGCTCTGCGCAGTGGTGCAGGCGCACATTCACCCAGCCGGTCACATGGTTCAGCATGTCCCACATGGCCACCATGCCCTGCGCACCACCACACAACAGTTGGACCATAATAAACGTCCTCTGGATGCATGCGTTGCTCCTGGTGGCTTGTATCAGGGGTGTTAATATATAAAGCAGTTGCCCTTCCTGGTTATATATTAACACCCCTGCTTGTATACTTTTCATCCATCCCATGTATATTAAATACACCTCGGCATGCAGGTTCGTTTCACATTGAGATGCACTGTACATCCACTGCACAACCATGGCCTGCATTGGCAACATGACCATCATCATGCACCGGTACAACAACTAAAGTGAAGGGCAATTTACTCTCGGCACGTGTGCATGCAAGTTGCAAGTACCCAACACCCCTCGCAGGGGTTGAGTAGCGCCTACCTGGATCTTAGCTTCCCCAAGCGTGAAGCAGTATGAGCTGACTGCTCCCACAGCCCACATGTACAGCGTGCGCCCTGCACAATGGCAGCCCTCTGGCATTCAGGACGGAAGGCGCACACAGCAGGTCCCATTGATATGTGGTCAGGAGAGGGCAAACAGAGTGTAGTGCCTGCTCAACACACCCACAGGTGTGCACAGTGGATGGGCATGTTGACCCTGGAGCTACCATGCAGCTAAGATTGAGAATATGCCAATTGAATTTAACTGCGGCTATTGCGGGTGCCCTATTATGGTTAATGATTAATGGCGCCAGTAATCATTATTTAAAAAGCAAATTTAATCAGCCGAGCCTTCTAGGGTCACTCACCTTTGTTGCCCCCAGGTACACCACATTCTGGGTGGGCTCCCAGGAACGGCTCCACAACCTGTTGCCAGCACGCCTCAACATGCACCGGAGGGTCTGCACAAAACCCTAGCCCTCTCACAGCGCCCTCCCCGTTCATCTTATCAAGTGCTGCGCTCCCCTGCAGCCGCTGCAGTTCTCGCGGGCTCCAGTTCATGGGCAGACCGTCCAGTGCGCTGGGCAGGTAGTCAAGGTATGCAGCCCACTGTGAGGCTGACCCTAGGGTTTTCTCAATCATGACTGCCAGGACCAGCTCCAGGAACTTCCTGAGGACGGTGCTGCACTGCGGCTGCAGCTGGAGCTGGCCAAGCGCCTGGAGGTGGTGGTGCCATGGGAATATTGGACGAGGGTGTAAGAAGGAGAGCATGCCACTAACTAACTAGGTATGAAAGGGGCAAGCTTGTGCGGGAACGTGGAACCTATGGAAGCTATTTTCGAATTTACAGTGAAAATCCCTGAAATTCAAAGGATTCAAATTTTTTTGAAGCATCTTGGATTCTATATGCAAACAGCAGAACGAGTGCGTCTCACAAGCACTGCATGGAATTCATACAGATAAGATGGCTGGCCGGTACCATGCTGCTGGCATGACAGGGCATGGATGGGCTCCATATCATCAACTGCATGATTTGCATATTTATTCATGTGCTGGGTCTACCTGTGCCATTGAGCAGGTGCTTGCGCTAAGTACTGCGCCGTCCGGCACCTCCACCACCACCGACCCCCGAGGGATATTCCTCGAGGCCACCACACTTCGCCCATAGCCAGACAGCACCTGTATGCCGCAGCCGCTGTGTTTTATGCCGTTGGCTTTCATCCACCGCATGAACAATTGGGTGTCGCTGTCATCTGACGTGCACCCTACAGGGCTGGCCATGGTGACGGAGGTGGTCCTGATGGTGGTATGGCGGGTGGTGGTGGGTGGTGATAGGTTGTGGTGGTGGGTGATGGTGGTTCCTGACAAGGACTGGCGGTTCCTGGTGGCGGTGGTTGTTCAGTTGCTGCTGATGGTTTGTGGTGGTGGTGGTGTACCTGGTGGTGGTGGGTGGTGGTGTGGTGGTATGGTGGGTGGTGGTGGTGGTGGTGGTGCTGCTGCTGGTCTCGAGGTACTGGCCAGCGCCTACTGGCGCACTAGTCTCAGACACGCTGTGCCAGTAAACTGTGCTACATTATTGTCTTGGGAGCAGGTTTGAGTGATACTGGTGCTCGAAGTGTGCTGGTTGTAGGAGTACCTGTCAAGTGCACTGGTTATAGAATGTCGACCATAGCGCACTTGGCGTGAGTTGTTGCTTAGGCACAATAGGCGGCACTATTATTTTTACTTTTCCAATTAGGAGCAAGAACAGCCGCGACAACTTATAGTTATCTCGGTGAGATAGCCCCCATTGCGCATGCAAGACGCCTCCCACAAGGAAAGGTGGTCTCCTTTAATCCGGGCAGCTCCATAATCCGTGAAAAATCACGTACCACAAATGGTATATAGCCAGTCGATAACCAGAGGCGTCGAGCAGGGTCAACAGTAAGTCGGGTTGGCGTGCATGCACATGCATGCACCGGGTCCATGAAAATCAAATCATTTTATTTTTCAAAAATTGAAGGAGTTTACCTCCCCATCAATCCGTAACATCCTCCCCTTTATTCCACTGCGCGCAGCCGAAACTCGGTACAAGTTTGGTTTGGCAGCATGGCATCCCCCTCTTTCGTCGTGCAACACCGCCGCCACAGTCGCAGCGGAAGGTCGACTACAGCAGTGGTCAGGATGGGTGGAGAACCAATCAGGTGCGAGGCGTGGCGGTTCGTTGCGGGCTGGCAAACCGCCCATGAAGCCGCCACCTTTTTACAACTTGCTTCTGACATCCATTCCCTGACTTTCGCAGGCTATATGTTGGTGGCACCGTGATTGGATTCAGGAGGTACGTTGCAAGCCCCTCACTATGTGCATGCAGTTACAGCTACGTGTTGTTGGGCGTGTATGTTTGCATGCACCCTCAGTATGTGGGGCAATGGAGTGAATGGGGCGATGATCGTTGTTCACAGGGGCAAGTCCACACAAACGAACCACACATCCCTCCTCAAGGTTGATGGCGTAGCCTCAAAGCAGGAAGTGGACTGGTATGCGGGCAAGAAGGTGGCGTACATCTACAAGGCCAAGACGCAAAAGCAGGGGAGCTTCTACAGGGTAGTGTGGGGCAAGGTGAGCAATAAGTGGCAACAGTAGACAAGGAGGATGGTTTGGAGGGGTGTGATGGCTGGGAGGAGAGGGGCATGCGACCAGCCATTCAGGATAGCGGACAGAACAACAGCCAAACCCAGAAGCAATGTTTGGAATCCCAGAAGCATTGAACAGCAGGCAACGGACGCGGTGGATGGTTTATGGCAGCCTTCTTTTGCTTTGTGATGCGCAAGGCTACCGTGGGCAGCTTCAAGTACAGCGTGTCATAGCAGGGCTGGACCACCTGGTCAGCAGGGTTCCCATACCAAAATCTGGGGTGGGGTCCCCCATCAGTCACACTAACACCCATCTGTCTCCAGAGTGCTTGTTTATCGGCACTGCAGCATAGATGACAGCCAAGCCCAAACCAAACCTCATTCTGCATGGCCTGTCCCTGCATCAGTTAGGAGCTTTGATTCAATGTCTGCTCGGGGGCGTTATGTGAGGGGGTGGTTATTACAGCTGGCATACAAGAGGCCGTTGCGTGCCGCACTGACGTGCTGCACCCCGCGCGCAGGTGACCCGTGCTCATGGCAACACCGGCGTGGTCCGCGCCAAGTTCCGCAAGCCCCTACCCCCCGCATGCATGGTAAGGACATGATGCAACCACGCACCATAACCCTGCGCTGTTGTTGCACTTGCCGTGATGTTCCATAACTGTTGTTCATCATACTGGTGTGTTTTGTTGTTTTGCTGACTGCATTTGGCTGCTGGGGTTGTGTACATCCTGCACTGTTTTGGTGGTTACCCAAGCGTTAGTGGTGACGGCATGTTGCTCACTGTTGCCGGTTTCTGTTGCAGGGTGCCCGCGTGCGCGTGATGTTGTACCCCAGCCAGGTGTAAGCTGTATCTGTGTAGTTTTTCTGTAACATCAACCGCCAAGTTGCGAGCCGAACTTTGGGGCCTTGAGCTCTTGACCAATTGTACAGCACAGCCACTGTGGTGGTGCTGTGGGTTGCCTGTCCCCTTGCCTGATGAGCAGCTTGCATGGGCATGCCCATCTTTGCAAGGCAACTGGAGCGCGTGTGATGCAGTGCCATCTATCATCCACACTGCGTGCAGCTGCATAAAAGCTGTGATCCTTGGTCCATGGGTCACAGGGTATTGAGGATGAAACCCGCTCAAAAGAATGCATTTGCCGCAATGACAGGATGTCTTTGACAGTAGCCCTGCGAGGGATGTGTCACTTGGTGCGCGCCCTCGTATGCCAGGCTGGTGTTGGCAACCAAACAGGGCTTGGCACATAGGCGCATATGCCAAGTTGCACTTGCGTCCTTTTCGGCAGCCACCAAATTTTGAAGCCAGTTTGCCAGTCCAACCAAGGTCTGCATGTGGCAGTCGCTGGGGTTAGGACTTCTCCATCCTGGCCGGCAACTAGGCCCTACAGTACACCAGGATCAAGGCCCATTTTGATTTCCTGCCCAAACCAGGGCACAGCCAGTGCTGTATACAGTGTCAGTTGGTTTGCCCCTCAGGGGGAGGCGAGCGTGCCACCGAGTGCACCAGTGGTGCTGAACAACAGGAGTGACTAAACCCTGAAGCATTGGTTTCGTCACTGGGCAGTTCCAGGATAGCGCCGGGAACTGGGCAGACACTTTGTGTGCAAATTAGGTCAATAAAGCTGTGGGGCAAGAGAGGTTGATGCACCAAGGCTAGGCCAGTGCAAGCATGTTGATGGTCTTGCTTGCTGTGCCTGTGCAACGTTTATGCACAAAAATTGGAAATAAATGGTACAGGAGAATAGTGCACACCACGTTCTCGCGCAACATGCACCCTGTGGCGACAGAGGGTTGCAGTTGTTGACGGACTAAGAACCCAACGATGTGCACAAAGTCGTCGCTGCTTTGCGATGCACAGCACCCTCTCAATGCACGAGGAATGCTGCCAGCACTCCCTTGCAAACAACAGATGGGATTGCGCTCCTTGCAAGCTTGCAGCTATGGGAGGATGCATGGGTGCATGGGCCAGGTTGCAATACGACGCTGCCGCTGCAGGCTGAGAGGTTTCCACCCGCAGCAGCGGGTGCAGAGCAGGCACGGTGAATAGCTCAGTTGTTACAATGGTCAGCAGTACACAGCAGTCCAGTGTAGAGCGTGTTGCAGGTCACGACGGAGTGCCGGGTGCTTAGTCGAAGAGGGAGAAGCCCATGTCCTGCAGCAAGAGGGGTGCGTCAGTGTATCCCCAATGATTGCCCCCTGGCTATACCTATAATGCAATCGAATGAACCGACAGGGGCTACACAAGCACATACTGACTGGGCAGCATAGCACATTGGTGCGAGTGAACTAGTAACTAGGCCAGAACCAAATCCCCAAGTTGCAGTACTGTGCAGCACCAAAATGAGAGTGCACAACCAGTTATATGTGTGCATGGTTGTGCACCATCCCAACAGTTTCCCAGCAAGGGCAGGGTGGCTTACATCGTCCTCAGACTCCTCTGGCTCCTCCTCCTTGGCGGCCTCAGCAGCGGGGGCAGCATCGCCACCGGCAGCACCGCCACCACCACCGCCACCAGCGGACACCGCGCCACCGCTGGGCACGGATGCCAGCTTGCCCAGGCCCTCGGCGATCACCTCGTTGATATCCTTGCCCTCGAGCTCGGAGAACAACTTGTCCAGGCGCTCGGAGTCGGCCTCAATGCCAACTGGGTGGAGGAGGTGGATGGTGTTTCAGCAAAGGCAGGGCAAGGAGCTTACAGAGGCACTCGAAGTAGTAAGGGAGCACGCACCTGAGCCCAGGATGCTCTTGACATCTTCGGGAGTTGGGCTGGACTTGCCCCCAAGGACAGCCTGCACAAAACACAGCCCACATCGCAACCAAGTTCACGGTATGCATGCAGTGATTTCACAAGGCAGATGAAGCAGCCAACTCACCAGCAGGTAGGCGGAGATCACACGCATGATGACGTGTGTCGTTTTAACCGCTAGAGGAGTGGCTTAGTTCGGGAGAGGGCTTGGAACGACGACATTCAGCGCTTATGAACTGCATGGTTTCTGCTCTGCGGCGGCCGTTCCAGGGGAGGAAATATTAAATGTATTGTCTGCCACCCTACAACTTATAAAAAGATATTTCATTTTTGTCTCCAGTTGGCAACGCCTTGCATATCAGGCCAGCAGTCGCAGCAATTTGAAGCCACTTCTACCCTGGCAAGAGCAGCATTCACTGAAAGAACTTCCGTGTCGTCCTTGCACTGTCGTGCTTCCAATTCAAGCGCCATTCCAGGGCTTGGGGACACCTGGGCTTTTTGCATGCACTCTCCCGTTGGGTGACCCGGTTAGCGTGCCAAAGGCAGCAACAGCGATAGCTCTGCAGCTATTTGTGCAAGTCCTTGCTGGTGTGGGTAGCAGCTCGTTGGCGCCGGCTTGTGCCACGTTGACCCACCTTGACCCATCGACCATGGCTTCGACCGACGCAAACGGCGAAAAGTTCTTGCCAGCTCTTGCCCAAGCTTTTGGCAGCATAGAACTAGGCGCGCCTATCAACACGCAAAAGTTCTGCGACGCCTGCGAGAAGTTGATGCCTATTTTTGATAAGCTTGGTACGCCGACCACGAGTCCGCCCAACATAACAACATGGGTGGCGATCTACATGCTATTGAAACCCGCTGCAATGGGTCTGCTTGCCTATCTAGCTATCATTTATTTTTACACCTTACACGCCTTGGCACGATCTTCATGGCTTTCACTAGCTGGAAAGTTGCAACCCTAGCCAATTGCCTACTGGAGCAATGCCATAACGAGGTATACGTGTATGTGCAGGCACTGTCTTTTACTTCGCCAAGCTCGAGTTGCAGCAGAAGGTTAGTGCTGTTTGCGAGTTGTCCCTTGCTTGTGCTTGCCATACATGCTTAACAAGGCGTCACTTTCTTAGTCCTGTCACAAACAGACCCTACCCTCCTCACTGCAGAGGGAAACCCTTGTTGCTGTTTGCTCAGCAAAGGATACCTTGGTGGAGGTTGTCAACGACGACATCAAGGTAAGGGGAGCCTCGGAATGGCACCTGGTTCTTGCTGTTATCAAGGTCTTTTGGTCCCCGGCTGCGTATGTGTGTAGCAAGAGGGTAAGCGCCCACTTGCCTGTTGGACCTTGTCAGCCCCACCTGCTGTGTTAGGGTTTAGGGTGCCACCTAGCTGCTGTGGTTGCAGGCTGGCGTGGCAACTAAGAAGAACAGCTGCGCCCGCAACCTGCACAGGCTTGCCACAACCCTCCATTTTGTGGCAGAGATCCTGAAGAACCTGGTTGACCAAGCGGCCTGGACCTTCAAGGACTCGGTGTCCGACGCGTACAACAAGACGCTTGGACCTGTGCACACCTGGCCTGTGAGGATGGCTGTCAAGGCAGGGCTGTATGCCTTGCCCACCAAGGAGGACTTTCTGAAGAGCATCGACGAGACAGGTGGGTTGCGCAGTTGCATGGTGCAAGTCATACTCCCAGCTAAAGTGGCTGCGCTGTTCAGGGGACAGTAACTCCTACCTGTATTTTCTGTGGGCACTCCTTTTCCAGCAACACGCTGCATATGCTGACTATTCTTGTGGTGGTGCAGAAGCGAGCGCGCACGACGTGGCCTCTGGTTTCAGAGTGCATGCAGAGACGCTCGTGGAGCAGATCAAGGCGCTGTATGGAGGGGTGGAGATGCCATCCTCAAACGTGACCAGCTTCAAGCTTGGTTGAGCCACCTCTCCTGGGCATAGGCCACCGTTCCCAGCCGCCAAATTGACAGCAGCACGTGCAGCCAGTTATGCCCGAATGCTGCGGTCAGCCAGCAGCGGTGCAGTTCATGCTGGATTTGCACCATGGTGGCGATGCGGCATCTTGCTCTTTCTGAGGCGTCTGTGCAGCAAGGGAGGCATGCGGCGGAGTTGGTGGTAGCCAGCGGCAGCCTCCTGTGAACGAGTCCCAGGGACCAGGTCCTGGAGCATTGCCAGCGGTGCAGAGTGTGGAATCCGGCATCCGGCTCACTGGCACGGCGGGGGTGCACACGCCTGGTGTGAAGACCCTGCCCACAGAGGCTATGCACCAACGCCGAGCCTTATTGATGATCCGCTTGTAGTGGTCAGCCCAGTATGGAATAACAGTGCATCAATTAACAGAGTCTAACTTAGATATATCTTACATACTCTTCGAAATGAAGGGAGTGCGTATCTCTCAGTAACTGTTGAGGTCAGGGAGTCATGGTGCGTGGTTTTATCAGACAACGAAGGTGCACCATGAACATCAATTGGTTGATCAAGCACATAAATTATCATTACAAGACGTGCACTCATTCTTAGGGAAAAGCAAACAGTCACTATCAGCCATTTTTGGCGGCAGAATTGATGCTAGGTTGCAAGATTATCAGAGTGTGATACGATGGCAAGCAATGCTCTAGTTGCAACACAATCAATTTTCCATGGCATGAACGAAGATTTGATGTGATGCTTACAATACGGGTATTATGGCATCATGGCAAGTAATGTCTGAGTTTAAGAGCGCCCCATGCAACTACAGCGATATAGTGCGTATAATAATTGACGCGCTGCACTGCCAAGCCTAGACTGCAAGCCTCAGGCAACCATGGTGCACGGCGTCATGCATGTTTGAAAAGGTCAACCTAAATTATTCCCGGTGGATTGCCAATTTATAAATTATATATCTGGAAAACATACAGAGCCCTAGGGTATTTCTATCTGGTAGAGTCTAGCAGTGTTGCCACTGCATGCCACTGGTGCCAGGGACAGCCATGGCGCTTACCCAGGGTGATGGCCTCAGAGGAGTCCCTATCAGTGCAGTCCACACAGCGGCACCAAGATGGCCAGTAGCTAAATGCGCATGCCAATCATCATCGCCACAACTGCACTCCACCGCCTGGCAGAGCCCTGCGCGGCAATCATTGACGGTCACCGCGCCGCGCCCTGCCCCTCGCACCGCAGCGGCACCGGGTGCTTCAGGTAGCGCCCATTGAGCGCCAGCGCCAGCAGGTCCAGCTCCTCGACAAACCACAGCTCATCAACCGTGGCCCGCAGCCCGCACAGCTCCTGCGTCATGGCCTCCGCCACCCGCGCCAAGGCAGCCCCCGCCTGCTGCGCAGACAGGGTTTGGTCTGTGCCTGCTGGGGCGTGCAGGGGGCGCACCAGGCGCGCCAGCGTGGTGTGCAGGATGTTGCCGTCCTGGATGGCCTGGGCGGCTTGCTGGGGCGCGTTGGGGAGCACCCCTCGCAGGTTGGCGCGCAGCGTTTCTGCAAGGGGAGGGGCCGGTGGGGGCTCTGTCACGCAAGGCGATTGAATTGGAAGTTGAGATAGGTTATGTTGGGTTTGGAGAGTGTGGCATATTGCAAAGCCAGAGTTTGGCGGTGGTAGGCCAGCACCGCACAGCCCATGCACACAGGAATCCATGGACTGTTCCTTGTCAGTTCCACCTTGCCAGCTCCACCTCTGCGTCCACCTAAAACCCACATGCTGTGGGCCACCACATCCACGCACTCATTGACCGTGGTGCAAGTGGCCGCAACCCCAATCCAAGCTGTGAGCCCTAAATGCAAGAACAAGTGCCTCATGACCACAATAATATATATACTGATGATGTCCTGCCACCACAGGCTGGATGGCATTCATGTCAGATTCTAACCTTTTCAAAAAGAGTCTTTGCTGTAGAGGGAAGGAGGGTAATGCCCTTAGACTAACTCCTCGACATGCCGACAAAGCTGCGTAAGTAATCAACTAAAAAATAATACATTGATAATAACTAGAAGGGAATAAAACCCCCTCCCCATGCCTACCTGGCTCTGTGCCGTCCACCAGCTGCCAGCACGCCATGAGCGTCCCGCTGGGCATGGCCACCACCCGTTCCAGCGCCAGCGCCAGGGGGCATGCCTTGGCACCCACGCGCTTGATTGAGTGGTGCTCGATCTCCACCCCTAGGGCATCGGCTGGCACAGGTTGCTGCGGGGCAGGGGAGCGGGGTGAGCATGCAAAGGGGGTACTGAACACACCACGCGGTGAGCATGCAGTTGAGAAGCACCCCCAAATCCACATGCATGTACCTGTATGAGCAGACAGGCAAGGCAAAGGATTGGCCTAAAGGCAAGGAGTGGGACAGGTGCATCTGGCATATGCTGGTGGTGCTGCGGCACCCTTTCCTGCATTGAATTGAACCCCAGCAATTTGTCTACCCACTTGATTCTATCTGTGGACTAATGTTGGTGCGGTGCAAGTGACCTGGCGCTCACCATGTGCGTGGAGGCGTGGTAGATGGTGGAGTGGTACAGCTTGGAGTCCTGCAGCCACACCCCCTCTGGTGCAGCAACAGCCAGCAGGTGGCGCTCCAATGCCTGGCGCAGCTGCTCGGAAGCCCTGCGGAGGGTATACATCCACTAGTCTCAAGCAGTTGCGGTACATGGGGGTGCGCCAAGCGGCAAACATCTATGAGTCCATATTGATGATCTCGTATCCATAAAATCCTGTGTACGGTACCCAAGGTAAGCTGTACAGCCCTTAGCCATGAGCTGCAATGCGTTTGGGTCCTGTGGGCTGCTACAAATTTGAGGAAATCACCTGCCAAACATGCAATGCACCCTGCCTGCACATGCTTTGGGGATGGGCCGCCATTGGTTTGGAGCAACCATAGACGCGCATGCCCCGCTGGTGGGCTGCAGTTCCCACCGAGCTACATGTGCAGATTGAATCACACGGCGCTTGTGACACTAATGTGAACCGCGTGATTTCACACAAGCAACCGGCTGGACACGTACTGGCACATGCGCAGGCCATCGTACTCCCATGCTGGTCCAGGGCATGCAGTCACGCACACCATTCTGTAGCTATGCCCGGCTCAATCCTCAACCCCACAACTGGCTCAACCGGAGTTAGCTGTATGACAACTGCAGCCAACCCCGGCCCCGGCCCCTGTATGCGCATGTGCATGTGCACCCACCCGGCATCAGCAAGCGGCGCCACTATGGCTCTGACAGGCACCTCCAGCGGGTGCAGTATGGGCTCCACTCGGTGCTCCTCCATGACAAACATGTCACTCAGCTCCAACCCCTGGGTGCCACCTGCGTGGGGCAAACACAGAGGTGATTGGAAGACGGCAACTGCTGGTGGCGGGTGCACATGATCTTGCGAAAGGTGCAGAGTGTCCCATGATGGTAACAACGTGCTTGCAGGGCCGGGCATGTCACATTAAATGGGGAAACGATGGCAGGCGTAGTGTACGCCTGCAGAGACTCTTTGATGCCAGCCCTTTGCATACAGGCACCCATGCAGAGGTGCTGTAAACTATAGCGACAATTGCTACCTTAGGGTATACCCTTAGGGTTTTCAAAAATTCTACGCTAAGATTTATTTTGGTCAGGACGGAGCGCTTGCTGGCAGCTCCATATCAACAGCATGCACGCTGAAGCCATGTTGTCCAGCATGCACACCATAAGGTTACCCTCCCCCCGCACCTATGGTCAGCCCCTTGCTGGGCAGCTGGCTCCCCATGGTGTCATACAGCCTGCGCCGGAACAGCGTGTGCTGGCTGACCACCGCCGCATGCCCCTCAGGCTGCACATCCGAAGCATACAACCCCAGCGCTGCAAGCTTGCCCCGGCATATGAGCTGCCCCTGCTGGGACCCGCTGAGGCGAGACTGCTGCAGCCAGAACACGCCCACCCAGGCCACCAGGGCGAGCGCCAGCAGCACTCCGAGGCAAGCAAACTGGCGCCGCGCGCGGGAGCGGCGCGTGTCATGGTGGCCTGGGTGTGGAGGTCTGCGGGGCCGCCTGGCTGGGAACATGGGCTAGCTGAACAAGGGTAGCTGGCATGGGTCGATATCCTGGTCAGCAGCTGACCTGGTGGGAGCTGGCTGGGCCTTGTGGCAGAGGTTAAGGGAGGTTGTGAGGTTGCATCTGCTGCACCATAGCTAAGATCAAGCAGAGATCGGCTGAGGCGCCACGCGCCTGCTGGTGTACTGTCTAGGATGTTTGTGGGGTGCTGCTTCCTCCGCCTAGCTGCTGTGCACTATCCTGCTGAGTGGTGTACAGCAAATGCAGTAGGAAATGCTCGCTGATATGCTTTCAGGTGGTTGATTTAGGTTGTCCGTGTGCTAGATCTCCGAATCTGGGACCCACTTCAGGTGCATGCATGCATATGCACCGCTGGTCTGCACTTGCCCCAACCCATCCAATACTTTCTGTCGTGCACTTAAATATACCGCATAATATTTAGCGCTGGTCTCTGCAGCTGTATCGCGGCTGTGGCAAGTATTGCTGCACAAAAGGTGTGGGCAAGTTGGGATGTTTGGTCCACAGTTATGAAACTTGCGACAACGAGACAGCGGCAAAGACCCCGTCCATTGAGCTGGGAGTTTTTCACTGTAAATGAACGTTCACACGTTGTCCTTGCGCTTATACTTGGTATGTTTTGGGTTGAGAAACAGGCAAAGAATAATAAATCAACTGAGTTTAAATCCCATTGATTTACCTCCCCGACATTTTCACCCCCTGCTATACGAAAGTATGAAAATTTGGTGGTTGGGACAGATAACCACCGATGCTTGCGATTCTTCCAGTTGGATCGCTGCAACCTGTCTTCCTTTGACTGTCATTGACATACAACTCTTCTAGTTCGCACCTAGCCGTCGACAAGATGCCGCCAAGCCAGATCCAGTACTCTGAGAAGTACTACGATGACGTTTTCGAGTACAGGTACGGTTGGTGGGCAGCACTGGCAGTCCCTGCTGGGAAAGGAGCAGCAATCAACGACAAGCCTGCCGAAAAGTTGTTGCCTCAGCGGTTCCCTTGTTGTAGCCGTCTTTGGGTGACCCTGCACGGAATGGCACTTACGAAGTGTGCAGCATGCCATTCCCCTCGTCACCCTGAAACCGTTTGTGTGTGTGTGCTCACAGGCACGTCGTGCTGCCACCTGATGTCGCAACGCTCTTGCCCAAGGGTCGGTTGCTGTCTGAGGTAAGACTTTCTGCATTCGTAAGTTTACCATGCTTGCTTTTGGCGACCTGTTGATGCCTAAAAAGTCCCATACCATGCAGGCCGAGTGGAGAGCAATCGGGGTCCAGCAGTCCAGGGGGTGGGTGCACTACGCCATTCACCGACCAGAGCAACATATTATGTTATTCCGGTGAGCACAAACCTGTTGCTGGTCTTTTCAAAGTGGTAGGCAACACTGTACAAGCAGTCAACGCCCGTACTCCATGCACAGGCGGCCCAAGGACTATCAGGCGAACGCCCAGCAGCAGCAAGCAGCGATGGGTGGGGCACAGATTCCAGTGCAGTAGAGGTCTCACCAAGTGAATACTGTTGCAACATCCTGCTTTGTAGTATCCTCGCCAGGGCTTTTTGAGTCCTGCATGCCCCTGGACAGTTGAGCCTCAAGTTGGGGGTCATACCCTCCCACAAGGTGCAAAACCGTGTTACCAGTATTTTCCCCGCTTCTGTACCACAACTCCGTCTCGATTAGGTGTTTTAACGGATAGGCTAGGATTGTGGGAGAACCAAGGCATGCTTTATGCTTGGCTCCCCCACCTGTTCATATAGACATGCTTCTACCCTTTGCGAGGACCGTGTGCTACACTGCCAGCCTGAGTTACTCAGCATAGCCACAGCACCCCAGACAGCCCACACCAGCCAAGTGGTTCGATAGCGTTTATTACCAGAATCTGGAGCCCTGACTGCAAGTGCAGGTTTCTGTAACCCTCATGCGTTAAGCATAACATGCTGACCAGCCACACGTTCGCTGGTGCGCTCTAAACGAGCTGACCGAGCATTGTCGCCTAAGCATTTCCTGACATGTGCATCATATCTCATGTTTTTGTGCACCTAATCCTCAGAGAACCAACACCTGTTATGAAGTCCAAAAGCGCAACTCTCATTAATAGATTATTGCACCAGCTGTGCAGCAGTCGACTGCACCAACAGTACCAGGGACCAGTATTCTTTGAGCAATTATAAATTCATGCTAGTTTGATCACAAACTACGAAAATACAGACCTTGCCAAACTGTCCAGCGCACAAAGTTCAGTAACCTGCTTACATCTGATTTGCTTGAACTGGGATCATATTGTGGTACAACGCAGTGTACCTGAGCAGTCCAGGGCAGTCACTTTGTTGATATGCTTAGCGTCGGGTTGGCAACTCAACGAGCCTCCGGCTGCAACGGGCTAGATGCAGAACCTTGCAGTGGCGGGCTAAACATGTTTTCTGCACTACAGGCACTGAGAATTTTTCAAGCACACGCAGGTTTGCAAGCTGTCAGAACACTTCTACTGGGTTGGCAGGTTCAGCTGTAATGGGATGTGAACAAGCTTGTTGTCTGCAAGACCCTAATTTGGGGTATTTTGCTCTTATGCACATTTCATGCAGTGCCTGAGAGGATATTATCGGGTGAACAAATCACGCCTGGTTATCCCTTCCGACATTTCTGTGTTGGAAAATACAGACAGGGTCAGGCACCGTACTTCAACGTCTCACGCTCCCAGTGTCAACCCTGCCCTCAAAATCCAGTGGGGGATTTTGCATGCATGCATAGTCGCACAGTAGGTTTCCTTTTGTACGGTGCTGTGCTGCCGTCTAAAGCACCTTTCAGATTCTGTAACGTCCTATACTCGAAGCGTATTAGCTAGCTGCAGAGGAAGCGCTCCCTATAATTGTTACCAACACTGCAGTAGTCCAGTGGACGCTCCAAAACATCGTAAATACTATGGACCAGCGGCGATGTGTCCTTCTCCTCGCGGCTGCGTTTTTGGTCACTGCTTGTGGCGCAAGTGCGGAAGCTGGAGGTGTGTGAAAACCACTTACCCCCATGACAAGCATCTGACATTACTTACCCTAGCTGGAATCTGGGTTGCTCACCTTGTGTTTTGTTCCAGGGTGCGCCTGTCCCAAGATATACATGCCAGTTTGCGACGTGAACAACAAGACGTGGCTTAACCACGCATGCGCCAAGTGCAGCAACGTGGAGCTAGCCTGCAAGGGTTCGTGCCCATGCACCACAGGCGCTGAAAAGGTGAGGCATGTTGTCCTCAGTTCAAAACACTTAGCCTTCATCTGCACAGACCCTTCCCGCCAACCTTGTGCGATAGTAACAGGCAGAGCTCATATTCTTAGTAAGAATATTGCATCCAAATAGTGCAAGGTTTTTTGTACGCACCGTTGCGCCCGAAGGGCACTGGTGGCCTCGGGCTGCACTGCGCTTCCGCGCACTACATTTGAAGTGCTTTAGCTCAAAACCCTGAAGGATGGCACTGCTATCCAGGCGCCCCAGAAAACCTCTTCCAGCGCCTCACAGTGCGCTTGCATGAAGATCTACGATCCTGTGTGCGGCACTGACGGCGTCCTGTACAGCAATGACTGCCTGGCGCGGTGCACTGGCGTGCAGCTAGCGTGCAAGGGCAAGTGCCCCTGCAAGCAAACTGCAGCAGACTCTGCCTGCAACTGCCCCGCACAGGGGAAGCACGTGTGTGGGGAGGATGGCAAGACTTTCACCAACAGCTGCCACGCCAAATGCCAAAAGGTGGGGATTTGGACGCGCCTTCCAGGCATACCCTCTTGCTTCTGTAATCCATGAAAGGCATGTGAAGTGCACGATGCACAAGCACCAGCTTTGTTATTTTGCCGTAAAGGATGCGGGCCATGTGTTCCTTGTCTTCCCTGGGCGATGTGCTGACTGAACTGGGATTTGGCTGCAGGTGGATGTTGCCTGCGAGGGCAAATGCCCCTGCAACGCCACCAATTCATGCGCCTGCACGCGCGAGTTCAAGCCCGTGTGTGGCACAGATGGCAAGTTCTACGGCAACCCGTGCCTGGCGGGATGCAACAGCACAGTGGGGGTGTTTCTGGATGGCACAGCCAACACCAAATCCTGCCCAAGTGCGCTCACAAAGTGCTCTCACTGCAAGAAGGCGGTGGAGGGCACAGTGTGCGGGATGGACGGGGTTACCTATGGCAACAAGTGCTTCGCAGAGTGCAACAGGCGCAAGATACAGTACCAGGGCCAGTGCATCAGGCTGCACACTGGGTTGGGGACACGTAAACGCAGGCCTGGTGTTCAGTGAGTTCCAAGTGAATAAATTAATTATCACTGCCTCCACTGTGGCACCATGACCCTATCACAGAGCATTGCCCCAGCTTGGTTTCCTGGGTTTGCTTGTCCCAGTACAGCCGTGTTCACTGGAATATGTATACTATAATGGTTTCCCCCCTGAATTGTTCACCACTTGCTCCCGTTTGCTGCATGGAAAGTGGGTGCAGGTAGCAGCATTGTAGAGCACATGTGTACAGCAAACAAGTACATGACGTTATAAAAGGCTTGCTGCATTTGCAAAATCAAATACCCTTATATACAACTAGAAAGCGCATGATGTGCTTTCTTGGTTGTATATAAGGGATATTTTTTGCAAATGCAGCAAGCCTTTTATTACGTCATGTAGAGTGTATCGTTTATTCCCTTTCTTCTTTTGGCTGACGTCAGGACGGTACTGCCCAGCTCTGCAACAGGCAAAAAGGGTTTGTGCTCAGCAAGTACTTCATTCAGGGACATTTTGCCTGCCATGGCTGCGCATTGTATTTCCCAGCAGGATTGCCCATGGCATAATTTTGCCCTGTTGCAAGCATTATCACAGTGGTAGGATGTGCCCTGATGAGAATCCCCCTGGTCTCTACTAGTAGTGTGAGGACATTGTCAGGTCACCCGGCTTGCGTGGTACCCATTGCTACGTGGTATACCTTTGTGTGCAACCCGGTGCAACAGGTCTATAGATGTCAAACAACAGGTCTATAGATTTCAAACAGGTTTAAGATATTGAAAACAGGCTGTTTCTTAATGCTCTTGTATGCAGGCCCTGGGCCTGTTTGGCACTCAGAGCAGTCTGCATGACACCGTCGTTGGTGCCCTGCATGACACCTGTGCCTGTGCACCTGTGTGTGCGCAGGCGTGACCGATTGCATGCAAGGCTGCCGCGGGTATGCATGAATACAGAAAATATAATAATGATGGGTTCAAATGCAGTGCAGGTGAAACCCTAACCACCAATACGATTGCCCCATTAGTGATATCAAGTTCCCTGCCTCTGACTGGGCCCCCTGCAAAATCCCCCCCAACCTCCTGCAGCTGTCCCATACCAGAGTGCTGCCCCCAGCCTGGTGCAGCAGCCTCCTCGCCCACCCCAATACCGCCAGCATTCCCTCCCCGCCCATCTTCAATCATGTAGGTCCCCCCGGCTCATCCACACCCTGACCCTGCGCCACTGACCCATTCCCTCGCACTGTTGAAAAATGTACGCTTCTGAAGAGGCCCAGGTCCCAAGTGAATGCTACAGTGCCGCAGTGGCAGCACCACCCAGTCCATGCGGAAGAGTTCATAACCGCAGTGCCTCTCCTACAAACACAGTGCTATATTTTATTGTACAAGTGGGTGCAACTACACTGAAAGTGTGAGATGCCGGCCAAACAAAGGTCTCAATCAACACTGACAAAGCTTTCAATCTAAACAAAGCTTTCAAGCAAACTTGACGCGCTGCAAGCTCTACATTGCCCGCAGCTGCTTTCACTTCAATGGCAACCCCTGCCACAACCCAAACTCTTCTTGTGAAGTATGAACTCACCAATACGAATACAGTCTTCCCCTGGCCCTGCAGCTGAGGAGATAATGCGTAGGTGTCTCCTCCTGGCGCTGCAGTCATCCTTGTCCTGCGGGCCAAAGAATATTCTCCCGGTAGCTGTTCAAGGTACAGTGAACAAGGACGAGTTTCCAAAGAACACCACGCGTTTCACCAGGTTGGTCAATCTACTCACAACCCAGGTAACCCAGGTGACCACCTCCTCGTGTGACTCCAAAAAGAGCAGCAGCCGGTTGTTCCAGTTGCCCTGCAAGGTGCACAGGCCCATACGAGTAGTGCAATGACACTGGGGCTAGGACACTTTTTCACCCCCTAGTTAGTACAGGCCTGTGCGCTGACACGCCCAGCACAAGGACAAGCACCCTCCACCTTGTACTGGATCAAGTCATGAAAAGGCAAGCTTAAGTGGAAGTGGGCTATCAAGCAGTAAAGTGCAATGAACAGAACTATTGTCAAGCAAACCACCCCCTATAGTTGTGTTCACCCACCAGCCGCTGTGCTGTGAACTCCAGGCCTTCAAGTAGGCCAATAAGTAGGCGATCAGCTAGGCCAGGCTTCTCCGGCGGTGTGGAGGTGGGCTGGGCATCAGTGCTTGCAGCCCTGAGAACCACTGGCTGCTTTGAGGGCACCTGGTGCCTGGGTCGACCCTGGCGCACCGGTGCACGGTGAAAAGCAGCGTCTTTAAGACATCTGGAACAAGGGCGCGATGGTGGTGCACCGACGGTGCTGCTGCTCAGCCTTGCAGACAGCAAAGGCGAGGCCATTGGTATCGATCAACAGGATACCTAAGCATCCCACCTGTGCGCCTAGTTTTTGCTGTGCAATTTGATTTCCCTTTTTTTTTGGTGGGAACAGCACAAAAACTGGGATATGGGATATGGCGCGATTGCAGGTCAGGCAGCGGATATGGGGTCTGAGATATGGGGACGATAGCGGAAAATGACGGCTATTTTAGTTCGACGCACTTCACTGAGTTGTTTGCATGCATGCACCCTAGGGCCTGGGAAACCCTAAGGGGTTTCCAGTTAATGACCCCCGATGAATCCTGATGAAGGGTAAAGGGCTGATGCCACTAGTGACTGGTTAACGTTTGTGAGTTCATAACAGCAGTACCTCTCCCACACACACAGTGCTATGTTAAATGTTCAAGTGGGTGCAATTCCACTGAAAATGCGAGAGGCCAAACGTGAACATAAAAAGAAGTTCTCAATCTACAAAAAGTTTTCAAGTAAAAATTGAGCGCTGCAGGCTCTACAATGCCTAGAGGGACCTGCAGCTGCTTTCAATATTATGGCGATCGCTGCCACAATCCAAACTCTTCTTGTGAAGTATGAATGACCAAACTCCAGTCTTCCCCCGCAGCTGAGGAGGTAAAGTGTAGGTGTCTCCTCATGGCGCTGAGATCCTCCTTGTCCTGCGGGCCAAAGGATAGCCGGCTGTTTCTTCAGGTAGCTGCTCAAGATACAGTGTACAAGGACGAGGCACGCCGCGACATATAAGCAGCAGTCGGCACTGTGCAGTGCCTTGAGGCAATATGCAAGTGAGCGCAAAATCAAACAGGCAGACAAGGACCTGATATTGCTCACGCCTCTATCCCCCCACAGCCCAACGGAGTCTGCAATGCTCTTGTGACTGTAACCTTGCCAGCCTCACCTTCAGACCTTCAGACCAACGGCCTTGTAATGCTGCATCAAACATGTATGGCGATGTGCAGTGCCGTCCACGTTGCCATATGATACGTGCTTTCACTTCAAAGGCGACCGCTAACGCTCTTGGCGTGCTGGGTCAGGCATGTGTTGGCGATGGACAGTGCCGTCCACTTTGCCATGTGGTACAGGATGAACCCACAGAAACCAAAGAACACCACGCGTATCACCACATTGGTCACCCCACTCACAACCCAGGTGACCTCCTTCTGGTGTGCGTCCAAGAAGTGCAGCAGACAATTGTTCCAGTTGCTCTGCAAGTTGCACAGGCCCATAAGAGTACTGCAATAACGGTGGGGGCCAGGCAACTTTTTCACCCCCTAGTAAGTACAGGCCTGTGCGCTGACACGCCCAGCACAAGGACAAGCACCCTCCACCTTGTACTGGATCAAGTCATGACAGGGCAAGCTTAAGGAACTGGGCTATCAAGCAGTAAGGTGCAATGAACTGATCAGTTCATGAACTATCACAGCAAACCACCCCCTATAGTTGTGTTCACCCACCAGCCGCTGTGCTGTGAACTCCAGGCCTTCAAGTAGGCCAATAAGTAGGCGATCAGCTAGGCCAGGCTTCTCCGGCGGTGTGGAGGTGGGCTGGGCATCAGTGCTTGCAGCCCTGAGAACCACTGGCTGCTTTGAGGGCACCTGGTGCCTGGCTCGACCCTGGCGCACCGGTGCACGGCGAAAAGCAGCGTCTTTAAGATATCTGGAACAAGGGCGCGATGGTGGTGCACCGACGGTGCTGCTGCTCAGCCTTGCAGACAGCATAGACGAGGCCATGGTATCGAACAACAGGATGCCTAGGCATCCCATTAGTCTTTGCTATGGTGGGACAGACAAACTGGGATTGGGATTGTATGCGTTTGCAGGCCAAGCACGGATATGGGGTATGTGACTAGAGAGGAAAATAGCGGCTTGCTACTTTGTGTAAGTGTGAAGCACTGAGATTGTTTTGCATGCATGCGCGCCCTAGGGCCTTTCCGAAAGAATCAGGGCCTGAGAAACCCTAGAGGGTCACCCTAGGGTAATGGCTGATGCCACGCTGGCAACTGGATGAAGTTCGTGCCGCACGTTTGTCCCTTGCTCAAACGGCTTGGGCTTCGCCAGAACTCCGCTTCAATTGCCCCTTGCGCTCACCCTGGTAGTAGTTCTGGAAGAATTGTTAGGAAACGAAGTCACTTGAACGTATTGGCGGGCCCTGCGTATCTGCATTGCCCTGTCAAAACTGTGTCGGTGGCCGCCTGCACAGACACACACACACACACCATGGTGGGGACTGCCTTCGCCCAAGCACCGGGCAAGGCCCTCCCGACCGCCGTTATTAGCCGGCGGCCTTCCCTCTCTGCTCGCAATGCGGTTGCCAGGTCGGCCTCCGTGCCGAGCAAGCTCCACCAGCGGACAAGGGGCGCGAGCCCAATTGTTTGCACAGCCACAGCGGGGGCGCCCAGCCTGCTGGCGGGGGTAGACTCTGAGGAAAAGCTGCTGGGGACGGTACAGAAGATGGCAGAGACTGGGAAAGTGCCTCCCTACCTGGTCCCCATGTTTTTGGAACTGTACATGAACTACAAGAAGGCGTTGATGGGCAGTGGCACCGCTGGCGCCAACGAGAAGTTTGTGGCGCTGGTGATGGGCAGCATCGCTGACAGGGTCCTGTACGAGTTCGTGGACCCCTACTCCTTCCCCTCCTACCACTCCCGCATCCTCCAGCCCTACAACTACTACGAGTTTGGCCAGCGCTACACCGAGTCCCTCATGGACTTCAGCAAGTCCATGCTGGGCCACCTGGACCGCTTCAACAAGATCCAGGAGCAGCTAGACGCAGGGCACAACGTGGTGCTCCTTGCCAACCACCAGACGGAAGCAGACCCCGGTGTGTTTGCGGGCCTGCTGCGCCACACCCACCCACACCTGGCTGAGGAGGTGATCTATGTGGCTGGCGACCGGGTGGTGACAGACCCCCTGTGCAAGCCCTTCTCTATGGGCCGCAACCTGTTCTGCGTGCACTCCAAGAAGCACCTGGATGACGACCCCGCCACCAAGGGGGACAAGCTGGCCATGAACCGGCGGACGCTCAAGTCTATGTCCACTAAGCTCAACGCGGGGGGCTGCTTGCTGTGGATAGCGCCCAGCGGCGGGCGCGACAGGCCAAACCCCGAGACAGGTATCCTCCCCACACCCAACCGCTACCCCTCTCCCCCTGAACCCTGCACTGTGCCCTGCACATTGTCCACTTGGAGCAATGTTTGTATCGCCTTAGGGTGAAACCCTTGAGGGCTTGCTGTACATCGCCTGAGTTACAGAGCACCTGCATGGTGCACCTCCCCGCACACCGGGTCAAAGCGCCCAGCTCAGCATGCAAGCTTGTGACACAGCCCACTGCCCGCAGATGAGTGGCTGCCCGACCGGTTCGACCCCTCAGCAGTGATGCTCATGTACCAGCTGCTGGCCAAGGCCAAGCCAGAGGGGCACTTGTACCCCTTCGCCATGTTCACCCACCCCATCATGCCGCCACCCAAAGTGATTGAGAAGAAGATTGGCGAGTCGCGGGTGGTGTCGTTCCATGGTGCGCCGCTGCCTGCATCATTTGAATATGTCACAATTGAAACGTGTGTTTGAGCCCTCCATAAACCCTGGTTGGAGGGACTGCAAGCAGGCGTGCGCTTTGCAATGCCTGCACCGCAACAAGGGCAACTACATTGCTCTGCTGGGGCATCTACAGGGTCGTGCTTGTCGCCAACACATACATAGGATGTTCAAGGTCTTTGCCTAGCGCGCGCCGTGCAGCCATACAGCCGCACAACGCCTGCAACCGCCCATGCTCCTCCCCTTGAACCCGCATCCACCCCAATAAGCTGCGGCAAACCTGCTTGACCCTGCCCCGGCGCACATTCCCTGTCAAAGCCCTGGCGCACATTCCCCGCAGGCGTGGGCATCTCAGCATGCGAGGAGATGGACGTGGCCGCCCTGCTGGCAGACGTGGACACCACCGACAAGGCGGCGGTAGCGGAGACGCTTGCGACGGCTGCACACAGCGCTGTGATGGAGGAGTATGTACAGCTGGTGCAGGCTGTGGCGGACGCTGACACAGCGGTCAACACGCAGTTCACGCAGCCCTGGGTGCAAAAACCCGTGCCCGCAGCTGCCTAAGTGCTAGGGCAGGTAGCATCACGCCCCATATGGTATCTGTACCATGGCATCAAAATGCGGCGCGGTTATGAGGGGATGCATGCAGTGCAGGGGTGCATGTGTGTGTGGGGGGGAGAGGGCGCGCGTGGGGGTGTATGGAGCGTCTGAATGCGGGGTATCTATTTAGATTTAGAGAGGGGCTTAGTTAATGTGCATGGGTTGTTTTAAGTAGTTTTGCAAAGCAAATGGGCTTTGGGTGGCAATCGTTGGTATTATGTGGTGGTCAGATGCATGTAGGAGCATTTCTTTGACGTTGGTCGGTGCCGTGGCACTAGTTTTGACACATTGCTTCAGGTTGGTACAAGGTGCTTATAGGATGTATGCCCGGTACAATTTTGTGACCCCCATAGTTTGCTTCATGACCCGTACCCGTTCGCTGGATGCACCATGTGTGCATAGGCATGCGTCCGCTGCAGTGGAGCGCATCAGATTTTATCTCGAATACCGCATGGCATCGGCTAGTTCCCTAATGGTGACCTCGCTTGCAATCACTTTGCTTTCCTAAATTCGAGGGTCCCAGTGAAGCCAGGCTCCTAGAGGTTTTTTCAAGCGTTGGTTCAACGCATACATGTCGTGCTCCCGCATACTCATCCTCCGCAGCTTGGTGGGGCGCATCCGCATTCAGCACTGACTGTTTGGGTCTCAGACTCTGAGTTAGACCTCTTGTTGGGTCGCCGTACAAGCCGGGGCCGAGGTAGGGCGTTGGGCATACAGTCTGTGCTAGCGAGCTGGTTCCAGTTTGGATGCGGCATCCAGGGCACCTGAAGGGCCTTCATGATTCATGTTGATCAACTCAAAACCCGATTGATTCAGTGTGACAGCAAGTGATTATCTTTATTAGAATCAATTCGAAATGGAATTTGATCAGCGCGACTGTAATATAACAAAATTGATGATTCCCCGAGAGGCGCTCAATGTGCGCAAGGCCCTTTCTGACAATATTTATTTTAAAACGTTTATTAACGCAATGCATGTATGCCATACACGGTGGCCCTGGGCTACGTGCGCCACCGCCACCGTGTACGGCTGCAGTTGCACACTGCGCAAAAAAAGGTATAGGCGCGAATAAGCATTACCGCAATGGAGTAAGCAGGACTGTGAATCCACTGCCACATGCTGGCACTGGCACAGTGCGTAACTGTCTTTGCTCAACTGGCGCTGAAAGCTGCATCTGCAACGCTCCAGTTGCGCACCCATCATCCCTTACAGCACTTGTACTTGCCCCCACAAGCGCTGCATTGTCGTATTGAACCTCCCTTGGCGCGTGCTCGTCAGCAGTCCTACCCAGCCCCAGCTGCCCATGCTCTCCCCACCCCCAGGCGTACACCTCCCCCCCACCACCCACAGCCACACAGTGCTCCGACCCCGCAGCCACATGCACCACGCCTTCCAGCCCTTCAACCCTGTGTAGGGTTACCACCATGCTGGCCCCCACCACACCCTCATCGGCACCCCCTCCGCCTGCATCTCCGGGACCACTCCCGCTGGCTACAAGGGTGGCACCAATTCCCTCCCCTGCACCACATGCTGATGGCGCTGATGCGCCTCTACTGGCAGACCCATGTGGGGCACCACGATGGTGGCATGGCTCACCAGTAGGTGTGGGGTGAGGGGCCAGGGGGGTGCTTGCCTGGCCATGGCGGTTTGAGCCGCAGGTCCACGCACAGCCCAGGGTGTCCAGCACAATGGCGTGGTGCCAACCAAAGCTGGCCTGCACAGAGGCGGAGAGCGCACTTATGCCAGAAATTGCATGCGTTCTAACAGAGGAACAGGTTCATGCTCCTCTGGAGGGTTGATGTACACATGGACGATCCAACACCACATCTCCAGTGTTGTGCAAAGGGCTTGGAAGCTACCTCTGCAACTGTAAATGGCGCTACTCTGTGTGGTGGATGTGGCGCCGGAAGCATCCTGGCAGGCTGGTGGGTGTCTTGGTGAGGCGGGAAGCCCCTCCCCCATGTGAGCAGATGTGCATGGTGTGTGATGATCCCGCTGTGGTCGCCCCCGGCCACAACCTGCACCACATGCAAGGGCACCACACAATTGACACCCTCAGTGACAGGGTGGGAAATCCGCATGCTTAGCGAGAGGTCTATAAGGGCGGAACTGGCATATTTCACCCCCTGATGGCCAGGAGCCATAGCCCACATGGTTCAGGGTAGCAACCCATGTGAAAAAGGCAGGGAGCACACGCCATTGATCGCCTCCCCTCGTGCGGCCACCTGCTCCCCAGGGGCCACACATGTGCGCAAAGCAGTAGGACGGGAATGGGTGGCCCCGTAGTATTAGGGTACACCAGGGGACAGACTGTCCCAGGAATGGCTATACACCACACAGCACTGGGTGGCCATACATCCTGCGCCAAGCTCCTTCACCATCCCCACATCACAATGGGTGGCTACACACCCTGCCCTGAGCTCCTTCGCTACATCCATCAGAGGGCATCCTCACCTGGCGGGGCTGGCAGTGTGCAATGTCGGTGAGCAGTGCCGGCCGCCATATGCGCGCGCTCCCCTCCTCACCGGGCTGCAGCCCCAGCCCAGCCGGAGACCCCACCTGGCCTCGGCGGTTTGCCCCCCAGCCATACACACTGATGCTTCCCCCCTGCATGAAGCAGGATTTGGAATGGTCTTGCTGTCCGTGCTTGAGGCAACCTTGAGACAGGGGTGTCCTGATGTACAAACGGTTAGTATATTGGTATACCCTGCTTGAAAATACAACATATGCATCCCAAGTTGAGTTGTGCCCTGTTGCAGATACCAGCAATAAACCCGGCTATTCTGACCACCATCCGGGCACTTTTCAGCTGCGAAGGACACCTTGTAGCTGCGAACCACAGTTTTTGCACCCGCAACCCCTACCCAGTGCAGCTGCCGGCGATCACAAAGTGCACTCGACCTCTATCTCTGCGCACCTGTGACTCAACCACCGCAAGGGTGTGGCGCAGCCCGCAGGCGACATCCAATACCCTAGAGGCGTGCCCAAAGCCCTCGACCACCGCTGGCTTCAGGCACTCGCTGACACCTGGCCCCAACCCCATCTGCCCAAAGGCGCCATTGCCCACCACCAGGAGCTCCCCAGCACCTGTGAATGCACAGCAGGAGCTGAAGTCACGAGGCAAGCTCACCCTAAACCTCAAACCCTAAACCTTCAACCTACCACCAGGAGCTCCCTGGCACCTATGAGCATACAATTGTTACAGGAGCTGCAGTCAGATCAGCGAAGGCCATCCGAGCTGGGTATGGCACTGCTAAAGACACGGCAGGCGGAACCCTAAATCCTAAACCCTAGTCCCTAGCCAGCCGCTTGCCAGTTATGAAGGCCGAGTGCTCCCACCCGGCAGCCACATGGAACACTGGCGCTGCCAACAACAGGCGGGTTGGGGTGGGAACCACTGCCTCCCTGGCTGCATTGGTCACGCTCCTGGGTGTAGGGGCCAGGCCGGAGGGCTTGGCCAAGCCCCACGCATACAGCTGCCCTCCTGAGCACGCCACGGCAGCTTCCAATCAGTGTTTGGTGAAGAGTTGCAAGGAATGTCTGCTTTTGTGGTGTACCGAATTTACAAGGTCAAAGATTACCCAGCAGGGCAGAGGCTAGTGTTTGACACAGGCAGGCGGTCTACTGTCGGAGATCAATGCCCAAGCACACCCCCGGGTAGTTATTGAAGCTGTTTGCATAGCCAGCATGCATGAGTGCATGAGAGCAGTAGCGCTGCAGCAAAGTGCAAGGTTGCAACCCCCGTCAACCTGTCAACAAATGTACCTGTGGTTAAAAGGGTGTGGCTCCCGCCACAAGCCACGCTAGCTGAGTCGAGAACAGTGAAATTGACAGGTATAGCTACAGGTTTGAGTTGGTCCTCGAGACTGCATGTGCCTAGCTGGCCGTTTGTGCCTGCCCCCCAGCAAAACAGCGACATTCCCCGACCATTAATGCATTGTCGATTGCCCTGCATGCATCAGTTCATGCTGCATGCATTGCGCGCAGACAGTCTGAAGCCCAGGGCTGAACCAAACACGCCCGGGTGATTGCTATTGTACAAGCCACCGCACGTACAATCTGAACCCTTTGCACCGTTCGCAAGTGTTCATATCTTCACCTATGCATGCATGCATCAATCGAAACTCAGCTGCCCCCCAAGCCTTTGGGCCAAGCTTCCGAAACCCCAAGTCAGATTCCCTTCACTGCTTGGCTAGTGACTTCCGAAAGACTGGTAGCACTACGGCGGAGTCACTCAAGTGGGTTCTGGCGTTGGTTCGACTGCGATCAAGTTGACCGCAAGAGATGCCAGAGAGATGCGCCATGTTGGCTTGAACCTTCAGCTTCAGCCATGGTTGTGCCACTCACTGTAGCTTGGTTCACGCAATTTTCAGTTTAATCTTCACCTTGGTTTGCAATAGCGTTTCCCTTCGTGCTCCCTTCGGCAGTCGTCGGCGGCACTGAGGTAGGGTGTTGCAAGCATCACTCCTTCTGCTACTGTACTTGTCCTCGAAACCTGTGCATCTCTTTACCTAGTGTTTTATATGCTAGTCATAAACCTTTATCCTGCGCCTGGGTGCAGCTTGACGCGCCAGAGCAGGTATTCCACGAGCAAGATGCCACCATCCACTCGGTGCTGCTGGCCATCAAGGCCAGCAACCCAGCCAGCCCTCTCACCTACGACTGGGCAGGGAGCGACTGGAAGCAGTGGAAGGGCCTCAAGTTTGAGGATGGGGACCTTGTCGAGCTGTGAGTACCGTACTGTGGGCCAAAGAGTCTGCCATCGCAACAGATTTCCCCCCCCATGTTGCAGGGTCCCACAAGGTCAACATGTGCTTCTCCACACTAGTCCACCGCTTTATCCTGCATAGTCCAATTGCTGTCTGCAAGCGTCCGCCGATGACCATATTTCACTCCACCGTAGTTCAGTGACCACCTCACCAGTACCCCCAGTGGCCACTCACTGCCTGGACCCCACCGTCCTCCGCACATGTACCTCAACGACAACACCCTAAACCCTGACCCCACCGCACAGGTACCTCAATGACAACACACTCCAGTGCCTACCCCCTGAGATAGGCCTCCTCACCCAGCTCAAGACCCTGTGGCTCACCCAGAACGCGCTGCGCGACCTGCCTGCACAGTGCACCAGCTTGCGCCACCTGGACGCGCTGTGGCTGGGCAGCAACCAGCTGGCAACCTTCCCCGAGGCAGTGCTGGGGCTGACCTGGCTGCACAACCTGGCGCTCAACCTCAACCCCATCAAGGAGCTGCCGGGGAGCATCTCGGCCCTGCAGACGCTCAACTGGCTGTGAGTGGTTTGGGCGTGCGCTTCTGTTCTCCTTCAAGCACACTGTCAAGTACTCTGCCAAGTACAGTGGGAGTGTGGACACCTTCATATAAAAGGGGTTGAGCAGTGCATGTCATGCAACTAAGCTCCCTGAATGCACTGTAGTGGGCAATCGCCTGCTTGGCGTCTTGGGGGAAGCGTACTACTAGCACAGCCCATGGCGAATCCTTGCTCCCAGGGCAAAGGACCACGCAGTGGTGCACGCAATCGATATCACTGGTCGGTGTTTAAAATAAATACAGCCATGTTGGTTGGCTTGAAGATGAAGCCAAGTTACAACTGGTGCCTGCAGGGACCTGAGTGAGAACAAGCTGACCAGTGTGGCTCCAGAGATTGGCAGCCTGACGGCACTGACCCGCCTGGACTTGCACTCCAACAAGCTCGAGCATGTGCCGCCTGAGATTGGCCAGCTCACAAACCTCCAGCGCCTGTGAGTACGCAGGTCATGAGTATGCTGGGCGTTCTCCCAAATCTATTGTGCCTGTATTGCATCTGTCTCGGATCGTTATCTCATCACAAGAAGATGCACGAGGGTGGCTTGATCCTGTATTGCACAGCCAACCTGGTCCCGCTTGTGTATCACAATCCCAACCCCTTGCCACTCTGCTGGCATGCCCCTCACTTCCCACCTCCCTCACATTTTTTCCATCCCCTTGCCACAGCTCCCTCCACCAGAACGAACTGCGGGAGCTGACCCCCGCCATAGGTGGCGCCACCGCTCTGGAGTGGCTGTCGCTCAACTCCAACCAGCTGCAGCACCTCCCCCGGGAGATGGGCGGGCTGCGCAAGCTGAGCCGCCTGTCGCTGCACATCAACGCACTGATTGACCTGCCTCCGGAGCTGGGTCAGCTGAGCGGCCTGGAGGCGCTGTGAGTGTGCACATGCATTCGGCACAGTTGCATCCGGGTTCAAAAAAGGAAGGGAACGCCCAGATGTATACTCCTATACTAATACACTAAACTTAGTATATAACCCTGGTAGCACGCGAATGGTGGTTGGTGCTTGGTGTTTTGATTTCCTGGCAGCCTGTTGCATCCGTGGAGGAGATGGGCCATCTGGTTGGCGGTGCAAAGGGGCCATTGTGCGTGAGGCACATCAGCCTATTCTACAAACACACTACATGGTTCTGGTGATCATCACAACCTTGTGCTCTGATCATCACGCCATCATAGCAATTTTCCAACATCGTAGCACCTGTGGTAGCCAGTGGTTACTCTAACAGAGGCCGAGTTTAGTTCGCCTCTGCTAACACCATCGGGGTACCTGACTGTAGCATGTTTAGTGGTGTGTCGCGGCCCATGTACCGCCATGCCCCGTCACCCTTTGCTGCCGTATCCCACACCACGTTGTGCGTACTTCTGTCGCCAGGTCCATCCACAACAACCAGCTGACCTCCTACCCCAAGGAGCTGTGCGCACTCCCCCTGTGCAAGCGGCTCTCGCTCTACCAGAACAAGCTCACGCAGCTGCCTGCCGAGATCGGCCAGCTGGTAGGCATGCAGGAACTATGGCTCTACTCCAATGAGCTCACCTCGGTGCCTCCCCAGCTGGGCATGCTGCATGACCTCAAGAGGCTGTGGCTGGACAGGAACAGGCTGACGCACCTGCCTGCTGAGCTGGCAGCCCTGACAAACCTGCAGGTAGGGTTGGGTGGGCATCTACAGGGAAACTCATTGGGGAATGAGGAGGTGAACATCCCAAGAGGGATTCCACAACATTGGACTCGGTTGCAGATTTCTTACTGCTCATTCCTGCTCATTTCTTGCTGCTCATTCCTCCCCACAATAGCAACTGAAATGCCCTGCATTTTACCGAAAAAAATGCTGTAGCAGTGCCGCACTAGCCCATCTCTGCCCCACAAAGACCTGTGTGTTCCCGCATGACATATGTGTCAGCCCAAACAGCAACCTGACACCCAATCCTATGTGCAGGAGATGTACTTGGACGAGAATGAGATCCAGGAGATTCCCGTTGAGCTCCAGCAGATGCCTGCGCTGCGCAAGATGTACATCAGCAGCAACCCGGTGGAGGGGCTGGGCAGCATGCTGAAGAACGCGGAGCTGTTCAAGCAGAGCAATGCATACCGCTAAGTCCTCACCAGTTCCAGATTCTGTGCTTTGGGGCCTGCTGGAAATTCAAGCGTGCATTTGCAGCTGGTAGCAGTACAGTATTGGATTAGTCAGCGCGCAGCCTTGAGCTCTTGAGGCAGTCAGAAGAAGCCAGCCTGGGGGTTACTTAACTCTTCAAAAAGGGCAGTGGTGATCCGGTCAAAAATGGGCCATGGGCCGGCCAGGCTTGGATGACTTTGCGTGATCAATAGCGATATTGCATTCCACCAACACCATGTGACTAGGGCGTCCCTCAGGTCATGGGCGCCATTTTTCCGGGGCTGCCAGCTTTTAATGCAATTTGGGAGCGCTTGTAATGCAATTTGTTGTTTAAGTTGGTGTTGAACATGATGTAAGCACCTGGTCCAGTGTCACTGTGAACAGAAATCGTTATCCACTGTGCAGCTTTCAAAGATAGCTGCTTGTAACAGTTACTGCTGCATTTACAGTAGGCATATGCCCACACCTGATCATTGAACACATTTGCCAAATGTGTGACCGTCACCGCCACGCATGCTGCTGTTCATCCTCTACATCCATCTGGCAGGGCTGGTGACCGGCGTGCACTACTGTAACAGCTACTACTGCTACTAGCTGCTTCATCCTGTAATAGTATTAGAAATCAAATTACTAGCACCCTATCACACACCCGGTCCGCAAAGCTTGCACACACCTGTTACAGTAGCAAAGAAAAACATCCAATCCAAAATCAGTTCCTACTCATCTGATGATTCATGGGCCGCAGCTAGGTCGTCTGGCACCCGCCTGGTGACCCTTCTATGTACAATACCTCGCAGATTACAACAACACTGAAGTGCTACCCGCAGCCAACCGCTGCGACCACGGCGGCTGAAAAACAGAATGCACAGTTTGTTGCCAGGGGGAAAATTGCCACAAAGAGACGCACCTTATCCAAACTTTGCATTGCAAGTACTGCAACGGGAGCTGGTGCGCCACACCTTCCAACCCGCAATGGCATGTCCCCACACACTCTACACACAATATCTGACACACGTAGAGCAAACACCTGCCAATACACAACACAGCCATGCTGCCGGGCACACAGTGATATACCCATATCCCATCACTCCTCAAACCCCACCACCACTCACAAAGTCCTCGACCCTAATATCACCAACCCCTCTCACCATTCCCACCCCAACGCCCAACGCCGCCACCCCCAACCCCACCACTGCCGCTGCCACCACCACATATGTGCCGTCAGCTGACGATTGGGCCCCCGCCAGGAACATTCACAGCTTGTCTAGCTCCCCCCACGCCTGCGCCATGAGCCAGAATATTGCCAGCAGGGTGGCAAAGGAGATGGCATCCTGCATGGTGTTGTCGCGCTGCTGGAAGAACCTGAGGCAGCAGCGGGAGGGGTTGAGTGGCTTTGCAGCTCGACGCATGCTGTATGCGCACACCAGTGCCACGATTGACAGGCTCGGTGGCAATGGATCAATGCGTCTAACATGATCGGCGCACAGGCATCCGCATGTGGGAGCCCACTGCAACGCCACTACACGACATCCCCATGGGCCCAGTTGCTGCATGTGTAGAAGCAGTCAACATATCCACCAGCACAAGCCATGCGCGGCCCCTCCCCTCCCCCCACTCACTTGGTAGGGTCTGTAGGGTCTGCGAATGTTTGCTCATTGTCGTCCTCATCCCGGGACATGGTCATGGTGTTCATGATGCGCTTCCCTTTGGCCCCCGCATCCCTGGAGCCCTGCTGCAGCGACCACATCAAGCGCGAGGCGGTGTAGGCAAGGCGGGCCAAGGGACTGCAGCGGGACAAATCCCAGGCAGACCTGCGGGGAACGGCGCGCATGCTAAGGGTCTAGGGTTTGGGGAGTAAAGTGGGGCGGATCCCAGCCATCGTGTGGCAAAGTGGTGCTAGAATTTGGGGTTTTTAATGGATTTAGGGTGCAGCGCATAGCGGTACGGCCGCAAGGGTGACGCACATCTGCCAGTTGGTGGCCCAAATGGTTGACTGGCCACATGTGTCTGAAGTTGGATTTCAAAATGCCTTTGGTGAAGTAGTTGACTTTATATTCGGTGCAGCAGCATGGCGAGGCATGCTGCTTGCGCATCCGGTGAATGGCGAATCAATGATAACAACAGCACTCGGCAGCCTGACAGGCCACCGATAGTGCCCAGCACTAGTCCTCAACCCCGCTAAGGGTACCAGTCCACGGAGCATATGTATGCCAGAGATGAAAACGCGCACATCTGTAAATTAGGATGGCGTTCATGCTGTTATGCCGCTTCGCTCACCTGTGCTTCTCCACCAGCCCCGTCACCAGGTTCATGTGGATAGTCTCCTCCAGTGCTACGTCCACAGGGAAGGACCCCAGCTGCCCTGTCAGCTGCCAGTTTATCACCGCCGTGGCTTTGTCTTGCATGCGCATGCGGACAACCCGCTGCAGCAGCAAAAGAGGCAAGTATTAAGCAGGGCATGGGGGAAGACAGCTTGGTGGCATATGCAGGTGCAAGTACTATAGTGCCGTGGTTAGTGCGAGGTGTACTATGTCACAAGCAGTACCAAGGTGCGAAGGAAACGTTTGGATGACATCTAGATATTACCGTTTGGACATCTGTGAGCTTGTCGCTGTTGAAAGTCAAGTAGATGTACTTCTCACGCCCCTGGAAACTGCGGTACTTGTCCTGCGCAGAGGGCACGGGCAGGTGATGGTAAGACACCGCTGTTCTGGCCTTGTATGAAGCAGCAGCTGCTTTTACATCCCTCAGTGACCACTGTTACAAGTGCACTTGTGGGACTGCATGTCAGTGATAGGTAGTGAGTGGCCGCTGGCAAAATCATTGCTGCAATTCCTGTCAGTACCATGGCCCAGTTGCCATAGAAGGGTCTGGAATGTTTCAAACATATTTGCAGGCTAGTGAGAACTAGTCTGCAAGGAGAGACCTTGGAACTGTTGTTGAACAGCTGAGGGTTAAGGAGGCATCGTTCTCCCTAACCCAGTGCTGCACAACCCTGCACGGGCAAGGTTTAGGGATAGAGCGACACGTCAGCGAATGGATGTTTGGTGGGTACCTTGTAATCCACGTTCCGCGCGAACAGGGCAGTTGTCCAGGTGCCTCTGGCGAGGTCCAGAGCTACAGCCTTCACTGTTAGCTCCACGGCTGGTGAGCTGGTGCACTCGAAGTCTGTGCAGTAGTCCCTCGACAGGTTCTCGACTTCTCGCTGCTCGGCAGCATCCACAGAGGACTGCGAAGTTTCTGTAGCATGTGGCCTGGTAAGAGCACGCCGACTCGCTAGGAAAGGGCCAGTAATAGTAACACGCCTTGGGTTGTGTGGTTTTGTGGCCAAAAACACTGCTGAGTCAGGCCTCATGCGGGCAACAATGGATGTTGCCATGGCCATGGCAGCACACCCCTGGCTTCCAACAGCAGATATAGCAGCAATAGTTCCTGCTCTGAAGGGAAACCCAGTCTTAGGTTGACGCCACTTATTTGCTAGCAGGCCTGCTCAACGCGTGCGCCTTCAATGGGCAAAAGATAAAAGCTCTATCGCATGCACAAGATGGATAGCGACAACGTTTTCAAGACGGTGGTGGCTTCTTACACTGCAGACTCGAAGACTAGAAACGTTCTTGCGGAGGCGTTCACTACTTATACAGCAGTTGCTGCAGAGCTTTGTTGCCGCGCGCATATGACACGAAATATATCGCTGTTTTTGCCCAATTTGAAATGTTTAATATTTATAGGCAAGCTCTGCCGATGTCACATCGGATGTGTATGTGTTTCTAGGAGTGCCAAGAGTTTCTTCAAAAGTCCGCACGAAAGACGTTTTCTTCAGTGCTGCCCAACTGTTGTTTGTCTCTCGTGGGTGCGGAACTGGCGCATGCAGTCCATTACATTTGAATGCCCCATCAAAGTGCCGTGTAAACACTGTCCGGCGAAGTTGTCCCAACTCGGGAATCTCGTATCGATTATCGATTTCCACGTTCTGCTGGGTCTAGGCCGACGCTCGGGTAGCAGGGTCACCACATCTTGAGATGACTACCCGCAGCAGTTTGGCTAGGGGGACTGGGCAGGGTGCGCAGTTCCAAGGCAGGGTGCGCAAGTGGGAAAAGAGATGGGTTACTGCGACCATATCAGGAAGCACTGCCCGTCTTGAGCTGCTGAAATGGGTTCAGACCGGTAAGGACTTGACATGTTGCTTCCGTTGCATGCACCCAAACCCAATGGCATGCTAACTGACCGTCTGGTGCAGAGGAGCGCTCAGAAGGTGTGACACAGCCTCCACCTTTTGTTTCGGTACGTTGGGTTGGTGTTGGATTATCGAATACCCCATCTTCTTTACCATCTTCAATGCCCACCAATATGCATGCATATGGTTGGTGTGCAGGTACACGACCCAACCCTGAAGCCCCCTGCGCCAGGAAACCGGCAGCAACAGAAAAGCTTTGGGGTACGGAATGTTGTATTTGATAGTGGCTCGCAGTTGGAGTCAGGTTGGAGTGCCACTTCCAGCTCCAACTGATGGTGTGGTGGTATTACAGGCCTTCCTTGGCGACGAAGACTTGGCTGCACCGGGAGCAAGCGAGCTGGGTGGAGGGACGGACAGCGAGCAGCCCACTGCATCCCGTGTATTCACAGACGAGGAGTTGGCTAAGAGGGGTCCCAGTGACAGCAAAGACGCCTTTGCAGCCAGACCGTCTGACCCCGATGGCCAGCAAGTGACCTCACCCAGTAGACCAGTGCCGGTCAGTGCTGGAGCCCAAATTACTGAACCATCATCAATTGCGGTAAGTATGCAGGCAATAGTTTTTTCAGAGGGTAGCCCGTTGCACTGCCACAGCATATTGCCGGGTGCATGTTGCTGATCCTGCGGCGCGGTTAGGCATTGCTGTACGCGGCCAAACATTTTTGCTGAATTAAATCTGTTCTAGTTGTATATGGTGCGGACGTTGAGAGACCGTTTGCTGTATGCCAAGCAGGCTGTTGGAAGCGATCGCGTGGCCGCAGCTACAGTCAGCGGTGATGCCATGGATACCCACGCAGCCTTGCAGCCAAGCTCAGTGGCTGATCCAGGACTAGACCTGGACACAGTGATGGATGAACCTGGCGAGCCAGCCACCGAGGGTGCCGAGGTACCAACAACAACAGACCCTGTGGTGGAAACAAGGGAACCCGCCTCGGCACCTGTGGCGCAGCACCCAACACAAGTGCCAGCCAACCCCCCTGGCGATGGGCAAGTAATGGCCCAGGCTGCCGCTGCAGACGCAAGCGCAGCTGGCGATGCTACAATGCAAGGTGCTGATGCTGACCAACCTGCAGCGCAAGGTGCCGAAGCTGGCCATCATAATGCTTCAGTGCAAGATGGGGATGCTGCAATGCATTGCGCCGATCCTGACCATGCTGCAGCACAAGGTGGTGATGCTGGTGCTGCTGCAGTGCACGACAGCGACCCTGGGGACGCTGCAGCGCAAGGTGCTGAAGCTAGCCCTGCTGCACTGCAAGATGGCGATGCTGCAATGCATGGTGCCGATCCTGACCATGCTGCAGCACAAGGTGGCGATGCTGGCCACGCTGCAACGCAAGGTGCTGATACTGACGGTGGTGCAACGCCAAGTGCCAGTGGACCTGCGTCTGGTGAAGGCTTGGCACCAGACAACGTCGTGTCTGGCAGTGTACAAGACGAGGCGGTTGCAGAGCTCGCAAGAGAAGAGCCCCTGCCTGTAGACACTACCAACCTCGGTGGCCGTTCAATGGACGTCGACTAGCAACAGCTGTGGCAATTTACAGACAAAAGCTGCAGCTGCGCTTGCGGATGGCTGATAAACTTAAGACTTGGACATTGCAAATGGTCAGGATTGGGCCACACGGGCTGCTAAATCTGGATGAAACGTTCATGTTTGTTTGCTCATAGTCTTGTATGGTATTGAATACCTTGCAAAAACAGTGCCTAGCGCCATGCTGCCGTATACTTGGCTATTTAGTTGCAACTCCACCCTTGCATCAGCCACCAAGGATGGTTTGTAAACAATGGAATCCCAACATCAAAACAAACTGCTACATGCAGTACATAAGAAGGTGTCCCGGTTGACTGGTGCTGCCCTGTGTATGCATAAGCTCGATGGGTTGTTCTTATGCCCTGCTGCTCTGCAGATTAGGCATGCCGCCCTGCTGCTCTGCATATTAACCATGCCACCCCCCTGGACGGTCATCCGAGGCATCTATTCTGTGAGAACCCCCAGGATATCATCATCCCTGTATATGTTGTACCTGCACCCGGGAAGTTGTCTGTCAGCGACTCTGCAGTCCCCAGAAATGCATGCAAGGTGGGGATCCCTTGGACAACGGACATCAAGACCCATACAGTTTGCCCAGCTGATACAAAAGGTAGCCACTATGCCACATTAAGCACAACGTTGGGCGTTCGGCAGTATTCCACACTCTGAAACCCAAGGTTGGAGGAATGTTCCAGAAGCATGCACCAGCAGCCACTCACTCTTTGTCCTCCAGCTTCACAGCAGTGCCGCCATACTCAGGCAGCAATACCCTGTCTCCCTCCTTGCAACCCAATGGTATCAAGTTTCCTTGGGCGTTTCTCCGGCCAGGGCCCACAGCCACCACCTTCCCCTCGTTCACCTGCCATCAGCGCACATCAGCGACGTCAGCATGCATGCAAGTGCGTGGCTGAGATTCAACAGAGTTCGTGCACGGTTTCACACCTTCTGCATTGCAGACTCTGGCAGTAGCACGCCACCGATCGACTTGGTTGGAGCGGCAACCTTTTCGACCAGTACTCTGTCTAGCAGTGGAATCAGCCGCTTCGCCATTGTGCTACTATGCTGCGTTGCTTATCCAAGGGTGCAGGAACAGAGCACTTTTATCCGCTTAAAACTCGGCAACTAGTGTTTGTTGTTCGTTTCTTGTTCGTTATGCAGCAGCAGCATATGTATAGGCATGCATGTGCCGTCACACTTCCCCACATGCACACCCTAACTTGGAACCCTATACCCTAACCACCTACTGTCCTGAACGTGAGCGACCCAAGCGAGGCATCAATAGAGCACCCCAAGACAGGTTGCCCAATGCATGAAAGGGCAACCAGAGCCTCCATGTGCTAGCTAGGCCACCCATTGCTGTATTGGGGAGGAGTACCGCGCCAACGTTGCATGCAAGCCTGCATGCATGGCCACGTTCATTTGCATAGCACATAACTATGCAGTAGGAGGCAATACACGAGGTTGCAATATATATGTCCCCAATATCAGTACATTGTCAGTTTACAGTAAAGTTTATGGAGTAAACGAACTTCAATACACACACACACACACACACACACACACACACACACACATACTCTCTCTGTGGGTGTTCAAGCAATGCTTCTACGATCAGCATAGAGACACAAAAATGTCCCTGCGAACAAAGCACTGAAAACTAATTCCAGGCAATGGGGTTTGAATACTCTCACCCTGCACCTTCACAATGTCAACAAACCCACGACAAACATCTGTGCCAACCCAACGATCCCAGTGGCGCAATATGCGCCACCTGAACTTGCGCAAAAATCCCTCAGAACACCCCCATTACTGTGAACAGCGCAAACAGGAGGAACAGCGTGCCACCGATGAAGTTGATTGTCCGCTCTGAGATGTATTTTGCTGCCACGGCCCCTCCCAGCACCGCAATGACACTGGCGATGGCGTGGCCCAGGATGGCGCCCGCAGCAACACCTGCAACGACATAGAAATGATGGTTATTGCACGCTTTCTGAGGTGTCAGCACACATTGCATAGGGCCTGTGTACGGATCATTGAACAGCAACCCAACTGGCCACAATGGTTCGTATCTGCCCGGGCATTGTTTACCATGCCCTCTTGACACCAGACCAAAGTCACAATTCATTGAGAAAGCAGAGTTATTTTCATGGATTGCAACAAAACATTACTTCACGCACCCAGTGGCGCCTTGGCAGCCCCCAATGCAATTGTGGCCAGCATGGAGCGGTCACCCCACTCAGCCACAAAGATGAGCGATGTGACCTACACGGAGGGGTGGAGGTGAGCGCAATCCATGACCTTATCATGCAGGATGGGGCAATGCACTCGCATGGGTGCAGGCACATGCAATGGCAATGGCGCATCAAGCAGCGGCATGCATATGACGTTGTCGGCCATGAATTGGCGTAATGAATAGGAGTGCATGATGCAGGCACACGCAGTAGATAAACCACTCCGGACGCATTCCATGTTGCTACTTGACTTGCTGCTATAGGCCAGTACCTCGATGAATGACTTCAGGAAGCTGGATTTGGCGGTGATTTTCCCGCCCTTCTCTGCCTGTTCGACCTCCACCTTTGCATCCAGCAGCTCACCGCCTTCATCCTTCTCCCCCGAGTCCATGGAAAATGCATCCTGCGGTGGCCAACGCTCCATCTCACACATGCGCAAGCTGTGCAAGGTGATGCACAATAAAGTAGGCAATTGTGCAAATTGTGTAAACCATTCGGACCTTGAGCGTTCGTACGCCGAAGTACACCATCAGAGCGACGCCCAAATACTCCCCAATGGGCAGCGTCGTGGTCAAGGCTGCTGGTACATGCTTGCATGCGTAGCCAATGCCCACGGAGATGCCGGTCATGACTGTGAGAGCTGTGACGGTGCCCAGGAAGGACACCATGTTCCCCAGCTTCATCGCCAGGAGGGCGCATATGAAGAAGGTTTTGTCGCCCAGCTCTGACAGGAAGATCAGAGAGAGGGAGGCAAAAAAGCCAGATTGGGCAAGCCCCGACGTCTGCAGGTAATTCTGCGCAACACATCCGACATGTAATGCACCCTCTTAGGCAAACCATGCTGCCCAGTGTCAGCAAGGCCGCCTAAAGCGCATGCCAGTGGTGCGCTGCTTGTATAGAGTGTGCGTCACTTATCATATGGAGAGTTCAAAGCGGGATGGCCAGGTACCTGCACAGCCGAAAGGTACCCCCCGAAGTACACTCCCGCTGCAGCAACTGCGGCTGCCGTAGCCATGCCCAGGAGCCATGATCCAGCATTACCAGGTGACGACCTGAGCGACAGGATGTTCAAATATAAACTGATAGAAAAAACGATGTGGCAGTATCAGCAAGCCACAATATAGTATCAGCAATTCCCAATGCATGGATATCTTGGAGTGTCCAAAGCCACAATGCATGCATATGTGGTACTTGACTACTACACACCCAGGTTCTGTTTCGCCGGTTCCTTGCGCTGCATCAGCTGAGAATGAAGCACTTGCATCGGCAGAGCTGGAATGAGCGACTAGTCGTGCTGCTCGTGACGAGGAAACCCAGCGAGCTGGCAGGTGCACCTGTGGGGCACCTGCACGACAACCCTGTTCGTCAACAAACAACTCCGAGCTTATGCACTGCAATTAACCTGTTGAAGCAGGAGCTCGTACCTGCTGGTCGGACCACAGAATATCTTGTGCTTGTGCTACACTTGGCTGATGGGCAAGCGAAAGGTTGCACCTTGCGTACACTGGATTGCAGAATGGACAGCGACCCCGCAAAACCAGCCATGTTTGTGATCATAGCACGAAAACTCCCACTGAAATAGCCTTCCAACTGCAAGTTGAGCGGGGGGTGCCAATAGGGACAGCAGAGGTGTACCCTTGTAGCAAATAGGTCCAGACACACTGCACCAGTTTTTCACAGTGCCAATATAAAATGCACCTGTACGTGTACGGCTTGCAAACAAGCGCAGGGCTGAAGACTGAAGTAGTCTCTGAGTAGTTTGTGCACAGAGCTTGCTATATGTGCATCTACTAGTAATCGCCTGACAACAAATAGGGGGAATAATATACGATCACAACTTGTGGGTTGATCAAGTCCTAGTCATGGCAGTGCAGGTGCGCTACAAGGCTGAACGGTTTAGGGGTTAGGTACTGGGAAAGCCAGGGTGGACCATCCTATTTTACCAGTCGGCGCCCTTGACAACTTGGTGTGGAAGGTCATTGTAATGGACATGTGCACACAGTTCAGGTTCAGTTCGATGAGGGCTCCCCGCTCGCACAGCAGAAGTTTGGGCCAAAGCACTCAAAGTGAGCCCAAAACCTGCTACCTTTTGAAGTTCATTGTCCAGTGAGTAACACGCAGGTGTACTTGGTTTTGCAGCAGTTCAGGCTTTGCTGCAAGCTGGTGGGACTTTGCGCACAGGGACAGCAACGATGCCTGCTGACACTAACTGGGTCTCAGACACACAATCAGCAGTGGTGCTGTGGTACAGCGGTCCACCAAATCACCCACCAAGATGATAAAGATGGTTACAGGGATTACAGGGTTAGAGGTTGGCACTCAGTGCTTGTGCCTGCCAGTTCCTGTTCACTTTGTCTGATGCTTGGTGCGTACAGTGCCACAGTGAGATAAAAAGTATTATTGTGCAAGCAACCTACGTCCCTTGACCAACCCCACAGCATGCTGGTACAGATGGCCACTCAGTCTCACGTCTGACCCTTGCAGATGGCCTGGAACGTCATGCTGGTTGTGGGTCAGGAAGTGGGTGCCCCACTAGAACTCTACCTAGGAGTTTGCTGTAGAACACAGCAGTAAATAGATGGTACGGTGCATTCCGAGCTGCACAGGCGGGCTCAATGGTGGTGTGCACCACCCTCGGACGCCAGCTTCTTCAGCACAAAAAACTCCCCCCCTTCAATAATCTGCTTTGGGGCCTCGCCCTCGTGAACAGTTCCCCACCAGATGATGGAGTCGTCCTCGGGGTCTGGGACACCCACTATCCTCTCCGCAAAGGCAGATGGCACTGACACTGGGTTGTCCTCAGTGCCCCATGGCGCCTCCAACCTGCAGAACCACACTTGGGTTATAAACCTGCCTCAAAATGCACCACTGGGCTTCAAGATGGTACCCAGAGTCATCAGTCGAGACACCAGTCAAGCAACACCCACTTTCAACTCACCAGTCCTCGTCCCAGGGAGCGCCCAAGCCCTTGGCCCTGGACTCAATCTCTGCCCTGCACAACCCAAGATATTCTTTGTAAAGTGGGCCCCATGCTGGCAGAGTGACGTGCAGCATGCAAAAACCTGCCTTGAAAAACACAAAACACTCCAAGTGCACCCATACAAGCCACGCCCTACCTCTCCAGGCCAGTTGCCTGCTCTGCATCATCTGCTAGGAGGTCCACTCCTGGCGCTGTTGCTTGCTTTGGCACAGCATAGTGAAACGGGCGAGTCCATTCCTTGACAAAGGTCAAGCTTGCTGGCAGTGCCTGCAGGAATGCAAGGACAGGTGGGTGGTGGCCCCGTGGCAAGTCTGGCTGGCGATTTAACCTTGACCTTCGAACAAACCATGCACCCTGGAACACCGCCCAGGTTGAGGTGAGCCAGCTGCGTTACCATGCAGGTAATGTCATGCACAGCTGGCTACGCTTGAACAAGAGCTCAAAGAGAGCGAGAAACCCGCGTTTGTCCGCCAAAGTGCTGCAAAACTCCCCCACTGCATCGTTCCCACATTTATCCTGGATTTCCCGCGAGTAACCCTGCCTGCCTCGGACGCAGAAGCCACTGGGCAGCGGTACTACACAATCCCTCCCACAGTTGCCCGTTGCTGACCTGACTGGTGGCCACAGGAGCAGCGAAGGTTGCTGCCTGTGTGTTCCCTGCCCGAGCTGCCACCCTGAGCAGTGTCCCCAAGCGTGACAGCCGGCCGCTCATCTCGCCAGCTGTGCGCACAGAACTACCTCTAGCTCCGCTGTTGACAAGCAGGTTCTCGTTGAAGCCACCGGACGCTGATGGTACAGCTTGCAATGCTTTGCATCTGCTTGTTTGCGTGCAGGTTATGTGGAAAGCACGTCACCCTCATTCCGTCCCAGTCCTAAAATGTGTCTATTTCTAACACAGGGCCTAAATGCCTATTCAATAAATGCATTTTGTTTTTAGTCACTTGACCTTTTGCCTTTGAAATATTCTTCAGCTCTATGTGAGCGATGGGCTAGGATGAACGGCAGCAAAGGTCGATGCTAACTCAATTGCTAACCAGTGGGTGCCGTGGAAAGTGACCAGCTAACGACATCTCTCGCGGTGTTGCCAACCCAAGTGCCACCGCGCATGCACGACAAGGGGTCAAGCATGCTGCTTGTGGGGAGTGCATACTGCTGTGTTCAGACACTATTTACTAGTTAATGTGACGCCGTCCATGCTATAGGAGCACTGGGGCGACAGGCATTTTGGTCCCACCAGATGCATGCATGGACATGGCACTACATGAAACAGCAAAAAGGCGTGAGGTACAGTATACAGCGAGTGAGATGATGGATGCCTGACATAAAGGAGTGACTTGCTACTCTGGTGACACGCCTGGAGCAAGCAGGGCGCCGCAGCGCTGCCCAGGTGCGAACCCCACCCCACCCATAGGCACTTGATTATTTTGTGTGGTACAGTGTTCAAACCTCCAAAGTCCTCCAAGTTACACTGGCTTGCTATGTTTCACTGGGTTGTCAAAGTTTCACAGGTTGTCAAGCTCACAGTGGAAGTGGGTTGTGATTTCCGACTCAAAATAGGTCTCAAGTGCCACCCCCTCTGCGCAGGGTAGCTGTCTGAACCCTCGCCACCAAGGCTCCCCAAGCTGGCAGCCTGATGTGACTCTACCCACCTAGGCAGCCATGCAGCGCATGCGGTCCACGGGGCTGCAAAAGTACCTGCCCAATGACACCCCGACCCTGCAGCGCACCACCTCCACTGTGTCAGAAACCACCAGCGAGCAGAGCAGGGCTGCCAAGACCAAGCAGCGCTTCCGGAACCTGCTGGACAAGAACTTCACTGATTTGGAGGCGGACCTCAAAAATCTGTCCGAGAAGGGCATCGACGCGCTCCGGAGCGACCTGGTGGCGCTGGACTTTGAGTGCTCGGAGGAGATCAAGCAGACCATCCACCAACACTACCATGAGTTCATCACAGTGTCCCAGGTACTGCTCGGAACCAGGCCAGCAGGCACGCACTGCTTCACACCCCAAGAGTCCACTGCTTGCATCGTGAACACATACCCGCGCTGCCCGTCACTGCCAACACCCAGACCAACCAGTCAGTCAACCCGGGCAGCAAACCCCATGGCGTCCTGTGTCAGCTGCCTGTCTCAACCCGCACATAGTGTGTGTGCATGCTCGTGGTAATCCCATCCCCAAGGCTGTGCCAACCTCGAACGCCATGCTCTACAAACAATTATCTCAATATTTGTGTCCTCGGCAAGTTAAATCCAGTGTTTTTAGATATTCGCTGTAGCCCACGAGTGTGTCCCCTCACCAGGGCTGCACCAACCTTGAGGAGGAGCTGAAGGAGCTGCGCACGGTGCTCAATGGGAACAACCTGCTGCTCAACTCACTCAAGCAAGTGTCCACGGGGGGGCACAAGGCGCTGCGGTAAGGCCAACCACCGGGCGCCTGCCGCCATCACCATCAGCAGCAGCACCATCACCATTACCATCAGTAGCACTGGCATTAGACCCATTGTCGCCACAATCAGCATCTTCGCCATCATCATGGCATGACATTGCTGCACCCCGCCATCCACCAAGACCATGCCACACTGCCACCCCCGCACTTCCCACCCCTTAGACTCCTCATCTGAGTCAGCACTTACCCCCCCCCCCCCCCCCCCCCGCG
>JAULBX010025031.1:0-69306 GCA_032358255.1 Heterotrichella gracilis | reverse complement strand
GCCCCTCGACTTGCATGTATTAAGCCTGCCGCTAGCGTTCATCCTGAGCCAGGATCAAACTCTCCATTGTAAAAAAAAGTTTGTCCCTTAGATTAACCATACAATGTAACTCGTACGGAAAAACTTGCTAATTAGCTCATTTCATATTTTTATTATCTTAAGGACGTAATGTTGTCTGTTATAGCAACATCCCTCAAGGGCTAGTGTTATATCTCTATAACTTTAAAGCTTGTGTGTTAATTCTAGTATACTATTCACTTAGTTGTTTCACAACCCCTAAGCAAACGAGTCACTTACTATTAATCTTATTTTCCAATCTTGTCAATGAACGTCTTTATTTATCTTAATCCGGCGATCCAGCAATATTCTCTTACGTTGAGACTGCCTTCCTCCTTCTTTAAAACCTTGTAAAATGAACGTGTTCCCTGCCGCTTTCTTCTCTTCTTTTCTTTTCGGGGGTGCAAAAGTACACATCCCTTTTATCAAATCCAAACTTTTTTAAAGAAAAATTAAATTTTATTCAATCTTTTTTTAATTCTCATCTCTTACTTAATAAACTCTCTCAAAAAACGGGAGGGCAAAGATAGTACTTCTTTTTTATCCAACAAATATATTTGCCGAGTATTTACAATATTTCGCAGCTTTTTAACCAAACTTTGTCTTAAAATTTTAAAACACTTTTAACCCAACATTGTTTTAAAACTATACGCTAAAATTGTTACTAACACCGCACTGCTTAATAAAATACCAATAAAGGTGAGGCAAGCGCCAATTTTAAGTATCTTTAGCCTTTATAGACAGATGGAATATAACACACAATTAGACAGATTGATCATCCCCGAATACGGTAGAAACATCCAGGGAATGATAGAGTATTGCTGCAAATTAAAGGATCGCGAAGAGCGAAACCTATGCGCAAGAGCAATTATACAGGTAATGGGGCAATTAAACCCACATTTAAGAGATATTGCGGATTACAACCACAAATTATGGGATCATTTATTTATAATCTCTCAATTTAAACTGGATGTAGACAGTCCATACCCCATTCCAAGCCCGGAAACGTTTAAGGAAAAACCAAAAATTTTAGATTATCCAAAAGGAAAGATCCGCTTTAAACACTACGGTAAAACCATTGAGGATATTATAAAAAAAGCACGCGAATTGCCTGAAGGCCCTGAACGTAAAGAATTAACACGTCAAATAGCCAATCACCTTAAAAAATCTTATTTTAACTGGAACAAAGATTCTATTACGGATGATGTGATCTTTAAAAACTTAGCAGATCTATCGGCCGGAGAATTAAAATTGGATGAGAACACTGTTTTGAGCTCGCACCAAGAGTTACGCGGGGCCAAGAAGTTCTTCCACAAAAATCCAAAACATAAAAATAATAATCACAAACATAAAAACCCTAGAAAATTCTAATACTTTCTTATGGCAATTTTTGAAGTACATGGCGGACATAAACTAAAAGGAGAAATTATACCGCAGGGAGCTAAAAATGAAGCTTTACAAATTCTTTGCGCAGTATTATTAACCAAAGAAAAAGTTGTCATAGGAAACATTCCCAACATTGTTGATATTAATAAACTTATTGAATTACTTGCCGAACTTGGCGTAAAGGTTGAGAACACCGGCCACGAGGAATATACTTTCCAGGCAGATAATGTAAATATCGATTACCTCGTATCGCCCGAATTTAAAAAGAAAGGCGGAAGCTTACGCGGAAGCATGATGATCGTAGGCCCTATGCTTACACGTTTTGGTAAGGCTTATATGCCAAAACCGGGTGGAGATAAAATTGGCCGCCGTCGTGTAGACACCCATTTTATGGGCTTTGAAGCTTTAGGCGCAAAATTTAATTACCACGCTGATAACGAAATTTTTGAGGTTGAAGGCAAAAATTTAAAAGGTGCTTACATGTTGCTGGACGAAGCTTCTGTTACAGGAACAGCCAACATTGTTATGGCCGCTGTTTTAGCAGAAGGAAGAACTACTATTTATAATGCAGCTTGCGAACCTTACTTACAACAACTTTGTAAAATGCTTAATAGCATGGGTGCAAAAATTTCTGGCATTGGTTCAAATTTACTTTATATTGATGGCGTTAAAGAATTAAAAGGCACAACGCATCGCATATTGCCGGATATGATAGAGATTGGCTCTTTCATTGGAATGGCTGCCGTTACTCAATCCGAGATCACCATAAAAAATGTGAGCTACGATAATTTAGGTATCATTCCAACAATATTCGGACGTCTTGGTATTAAAATGGAGCGCCGTGGTGATGATATTTTTATTCCTGAACAAGAACATTACGAAATTGATACCTTCATAGATGGATCTATTCTTACTGTGAGCGATGCCATTTGGCCTGGCTTTACGCCCGATCTTATCAGTATTGCTTTGGTTACTGCAATACAAGCACGCGGCAACGTGCTCATTCACCAAAAAATGTTCGAGAGCCGTTTGTTCTTTGTAGATAAATTAATTGATATGGGCGCAAAAATAATTCTTTGCGATCCGCACCGTGCAACCGTAATGGGTCTTGATAGAAAAGTACAATTACGCGCTATTCAGATGGCGAGCCCGGATATCAGAGCGGGCGTAGCTTTACTTATTGCCGCCATGAGCGCAAAAGGCAAAAGTGTTATTTTTAATATTAACCAAATAGACAGAGGTTACCAAAATATTGATACACGTTTGAATGCTATTGGCGCACAAATAATTAGAAAAGATAAATGAAACATTTACTAATAATTTTAAGTATCTATTTAATTTGTGTCGCTTCCTGCAAAAGCAAAAAAAATACGGTTGCCGAAACTCCTGTTAAACCAAGCGGTGTTGTTACTCCTTTACCAACATCAGAAGTAGAGCCTGTAATAGGTTTAAATTTGGGAAATATGGCTCCCGAAATTGCACAAGGTAATTTAACTGATAGTGTTATTAAACTTTCTTCTTTAAGAGGAAAAGTTGTTTTAATAGATTTTTGGGCTAGCTGGTGCGGCCCTTGCAGAAAGGAAAACCCAACAGTTGTAAAAGCTTACACAAAATATAAAGATCAAAAATTTAAAAGTGGTAACGGCTTTACAATTTATAGTGTATCCTTAGATGCCGATAAAAATCTTTGGAAAAAAGCAATTGATAAAGATGGTTTGGCCTGGCCCTATCACGTGAGCGATCTTAAAGTATGGAATAACGAAGCATCTCAAAAGTACGCCGTGCAAGGCATACCGTATAATGTATTGATAAATGATAAAGGAATAATAATTGACAAAAACCTAAGAGGTGAAGACCTGAACTTAGCTTTAGAAAAATTATTAATAACCCAATGAAAAATTATTTTTTCATAATATTTATTTTCCTTTTCGCGAACTTAAATTCGCAAACAGAAACATCACCAATAAAACCCGGAGACAAAGCACCTGGTTTTATTTTAACGCAACAAAATTCTATTCAAAGTTTTGCATTACCTTATTTTAACCGCGTTATTCTAATGCATTTTTGGAGTACAAGTGTACCGCAATCAAAAGCAAAGAACCGATCATTGAACCGTTTAGCTGGCAGATATAAAAATGCTATTTATAAGAACGCCGATGGTTTTGATTTGATCGCAATTGCCGTGCAAAGTGATAAAAGGGCCTGGAATGAAGATGTAAGAGTTGACTCACTAACTAATTTTATTAACGGTATTGCTCAAAAAGGTTATAATGATGATGTGTGTAAAAAATATGGTGTTACTTCTCTTCCTGCAGATATTTTAATTGATGAGAACGGTATTGTTATTGCTATCAACCCAAAGATGAGCGTGCTTGAAGATCTGTTGGATGAAAAGAAAAATTTTTTACCAATAAAAAAAGATGTTACCGGAATAATTGGCCATACAAGCAATAAAGACGATATACTGAAATTTGGGAAATTGTATTTATTTGATGCTTATTATGATTCAGTATCTACAACGCTTACAAATGCTAACGGAGGATTTTCTTTTTACGATATAAAATTAAACCAGGATTTTATTTTAAAAACAGATAACCAGAGTGATATTGTTACAACTGATCCGCTTGCTATTTATAACAAAAGGGGTGAGCATATTGTAGATGGCAAAACAATGGGCAATGGTTTCGCTTTTTATATTGCGTCAAACACGAGTTATAAATTAACCGACGATAATCCTGATGAAGCATTGAATGGAACAATCGGCGAAGTAAACGTAACTAAAAACTTAATTTTTGTAAGCAATGGTGCGGCACTTTCTCCAAAAGATGAACAAGAGTTGCAACCCATTTTATTAATGTTGCAAAAAAATAAAGATCTGGTAGTGAATATTACAACCCACACAGATTCAAAACCAGATGATAAATCAGCAATGGACCTAACCATTAAACAGGCAAAAACCGTTAAAGACTATTTAGTTAAAAAAGGTATATCTGCAGCCAGAATAAAAACCTTCCCAAAAGGTAAAACACAGCCTCGTAAAACCTGCAAAGCACATGCAGATTGCTCCGATGCCGACCATAAACAAAACCGCAGGGTTGAATTTGTGGTATCAAAGAACTGACAAAACTTCCTATAAAAAAGTCTGGCAATATTATTGATTTATAAATAGCGAAATACTATTTTAAAATCGATAGATACCATGCAGAATAACGAAAATAGCGTACCGGAAGAGAATTTAGAGAATGTTGAAAACAGCACTGAGTCTGACAATACGACTGAAAAAACAGCTGAAACTGACGAAACTACCACAATTAACAATGTTATTGATACGGATGCCAAAATAAGAGAATTAAACGACAGGTATCTGCGTCTATATTCTGAATTCGATAATTACCGCAAGCGCACCATAAAGGAAAGATCTGAACTTATTAAAACAGCCGCAGAGGACGTTTTTAAAGCTATTTTACCTGTGCTTGATGATATGGAAAGGGCTATTAAAGCAAACGAGACGGTGACAGATGCAACGCCCATTAAAGAAGGCATGGTGCTTATCCATAATAAATTTAAGAATTCAATACAAAACAAAGGATTAACTTCTTTTGATAGTCTTGGGATTGCTTTTAATCCAGATACAATGGAAGCAATTACGCACATTCCTGCGACAGACGAAGAACAAAAAGGTAAAGTTATTGACGAACTTGAAAAAGGATATAAATTAGGAGATAAAGTAATTAGATTTGCGAAAGTTGTTGTAGCACAATAATATTATGGCCAAAAGAGATTATTACGAAATATTAGGAATTAATAAGAACGCAAGCGAAGAAGAAATTAAAAAAGCTTATCGCAAATTGGCTATTAAATTTCACCCGGATAAAAACCCGGATGATAAATCGGCTGAAGATAAATTTAAAGAAGCCGCAGAAGCATATGAGATCTTAAGTAACCCCGACAAACGTGCACGTTATAACCAGTATGGTCATGCCGGAGTTGGTGGTGCATCTGGTGGACAAGGTCATGGCGGCATGAACATGGATGACATCTTTAGCCAGTTCGGCGATATTTTTGGCGGTGCATTTGGTTTCGGTGGTGGTGGCGGAAATCGTGGCGGTGGCGGAAGACGAATGAACCGCGGAAGTAATTTACGTGTTAAAGTAAAATTAAATTTAAAAGAAATTGCAAACGGTGCCGAGAAAAAAATTAAAGTAAATAAATACGTTGGTTGTAAAACCTGTAGCGGTAGTGGTGCAAAGAACGGACAATACGATACCTGTAAACAATGTAACGGTAGTGGCGTAGTTACACGTGTACAACAAACCATTTTAGGTGCTATGCAAACACAAACAACCTGCCCTGGTTGTAGTGGCGAAGGAAGAATTGTAAGAGATAAATGCAATACCTGCCACGGTGATGGAATTGTGCGAGAAGAAGAGATCATTACTATGAATATTCCTGCAGGTGTAGCAGAAGGAATGCAGTTGAGTATGCAGGGAAAAGGTAATGCAGCGGCACGTGGCGGCATTAATGGCGACCTTTTAATTGTTATTGAAGAAGAAGATCACGCAGATCTTAAACGCGAAGGAAATCATTTGATATATAGTTTAAATATTTCTTTCCCCGATGCAGCAATGGGAACAAATGTGGAGATCCCTACTATTGATGCGAAAGCAAAAATTAAAATTGAACCTGGCACACAAAGTGGAAGGGTTTTACGTTTAAAAGGAAAAGGATTACCAGATATAAACGCTTATGGAAGAGGCGATCTTTTAGTAGAAATAAGTGTTTATACACCAACACATTTAAGTCCTGATGAACGTAAAGCACTGGAAACTTTAAGGTCTTCTAAAAACTTTGAGCCTAATCCAAACAAAAAAGAAAAAGGTTTTTTTGAAAGAATGAAAGATTATTTTGAGTAGATATAAAATTTTATTTTTAATATTTTATATCACAAAATTTAAAAGGGCTTTGGCCCTTTTTTTGTTTTAGATAATTTGCATTAATTTAATTAATTTAGTTCATCAAATTTATCCATGAGCAATTGTACTTATAAATGGTATGGTTTTAAAATGAATGTAGCCTGCTTAAAATGCGGAACAAAGATCGCCATGCAAAGTCCTTTGGGCGCTCCAACTTGCATTGAATGTGGGGAAATCAGCAAACATGATTGGGACGAGCTTTGTATCAATGCAGAGATAAAAGATATCCGTAAAAACGAGACCGGCAATAGAAAAGTGTTTGGTATTATGGAAATAAGCGTTAATACAGAGTTCGTTAGTGCTATTAGTTGTTATCATTGCAAGGAAAAAATAATACTTAAAGAAGATGTGATCGAACAAAAAAGCTGTGATTGCCCATCGTGTAATCAAAAACTTGAATTCGAATCAATAAAATCGCATAACGACTTTGCGTTCTATCGTTACGTTAATCAAAAGATAGATCCTGCACATCAAAAGTCTGTTATTGCTGTGCATTGCGCAGCCTGTGGTGCACCCATGCAAAAAGACCCTGGCCAGATAAATTATAATTGTAATTTTTGTGGCGTGGAAAATATATTACCAGTTTCATTAAGACAAAAAAGAGTACTCGATGACATTTTTGTTGGCGTCCAGAAAAAGATACCTTCTCCAAAAAAAATACTAGAGTTTAATAATCAGCAACAGATCATTGAATGCTTGAAGTGCAATAAATTAGATGCTTTTGATCCAGAAACGCTAAATGCATTAATGCAAAAATTTCCGGATAATTTACAGATCTACCATTTAATTGCGAACGATCTTAAGCATGCGTTTTCAACTGAAACATATGAAAAATTATGGGAGACTTCTAAAAGTTCTGCTTTTTTAAACATCATTGCTGCAAAATTAAACAAGAGCGAAAGTGAAAAGAAAACTCGCTTAAGCAAAATAAACAATAACAGTAACAGTAAGAAAACGCAATCACCTAATCTTCAAAAAAAAGAAGAAAATGGCTTCTTCGGAACGATAAAAAATTTTTTTAAGTAAACTTAATAACTCAATCCCCTTAGCCAACATTTCAAAGATAGGAATTGATTAAGTTTATTTCTCCACGATCATAAATTCTGTTCTACGATTTTTTGCCCGACCATCTTCAGTTGTGTTTTCAGCAACCGGCTTGATAGATCCAAAACCTTTTGCATTAATTCGATCGCCATTGATACCTAATTCCTCCAAAGCACTTTTTACAGAAAAAGCACGATTGGTACTAAGAGCTTCATTTGCTTTTGGATTACCAACGTTATCGGTATGACCATGGATCTCTATTTTTATGGTAGGATTTTCTTTTAAATAGCCTGCAAATGATTTTAAAACTACTTTACTTTCCTTTGTGAGTTCCGCGCTATTGGTAGCATAAAAAATATTGTTTATCACAAATGTTTTTCCGGGTAAAGCTTCCTGAACAACCATTTTTATTTCTTTTGCCGGAGCCTCAAACGTAAGATCTTTTACACTAACTACTTTAGATAAAAAAGCCTGGTCTTCTTTTTTTACAGTAACTAAAATATCATCTTTCTGTTTTAAATTTACGGCGGCCATCCATTGTCCGTTACTACTATCAACAACAGCATAGGTTCTTTCTTCAGTTCTTATATTTTTAAGCTCAACAACTGCTCCTGTAACTTCATTACCAACATTATCTTTAACATCGCCTTTAATAAAAGCAATTTGCTGTGGACGGGCCTCCTTGTACAGATCAAATTTATAAAGATCAAAACGGCCAACACCTTTACCACGCACTTTACCTTCGTCGAAACTAAAAAAGTACCCCATTTTTGTATCTGTACTTACAAAAAAACCAACATCATCAGTGCTGCCATTAATTGGCGAACCAATATTTTCTGGCTCCTGCCACTCGCCTTTTTCATCTTTACGCACATAAAAAATATCCATTCCACCAAAACCAAAATGCCCGTCGCTGCTAAAATAAAGTGTTTCACTATCACTATGGATGAAAGGCGTTTTTTCGTTTCCCTTAGTATTAATTTTTGGTCCAAGATTTTTTGGGGCGCTCCATATATTTGTTTTTGGATCTCTGACAGTAACATAAAGATCAACACCACCAAAGCCTCCCGGTCTATCGCTTGCAAAATATAAAGTAACGCCATCTGCAGCGATAGTAGGTTGACTATCCCAATAAACGGGATGATTTACCACGTTACTTAATTTACGAATAGGTTTCCATTCATCATTTTGATTATCGCTAATATAAATATCAACGTTTGGCTGATTGCCACCTTCATCACGTTGCATTGCAAAATATAAATGTTTATTGTCAATTGAGATACTGCAACCTCCTTGGTTGTCATCTTTTTCGTTAAAAGGATATGGCATTTCCTCGCCTTTATCAAACTCGCCATTTTTATCGCGAACCGAATACATAAAAACCTCTACCTCTTTATCGCTGGTATAAACTTTATCTTTGTTATTAGCAGGCATTTTGCGAACATAATAACAATTCTTATCATCCGGCGAAACATATGCTAAGTACTCGTCACGCTCAGTTGACACGCCTCGCACAACTTTAGGATCAAAAGGCACGCCTTTTTTTAATGCACTTTCTTTCTTCATTGATTTTAGCATTTCTTTGGCATTATACATTTCCCCGGTATAATCCTTCGCAAACTTGGTATCATCGTCATCTTTAAAAGCAACAAATTTTTCAAGATACTTTTTTGCAGAATCGTTCTTAGCCTCTTCGTAATAGGCAAAACCAATATAGTAATAAGGTTCACTATGTATTTGAGGGCATGAAGCAATGGATTTTTTGAAATAAGGTGTCATTGGCGAAAACGAAAGGTTTTCTAATTTAGCGCGCACAATCATTTCCTGACCCATAAATAAATTAGCTTCTGCAAAATCAGGTTCTATTTGCAAACTCTCCATTAAAAAACTAATACGTTCCGGCTTTTTGTATTTCTTTTTATCACGTGCTTTTTCATAAAGCTTCATTGCCTTTTTATCAATATCATCCCGGCAAAATGTTTTTGGACCTTTTTCATCGTCCTGCGCTAGAACAGAAAATGAAAGGCTGATGAATGGAAGAATAAATAAAAGTTTTTTCATAAGTAGTTATTTATTATTTTTCATTTGTCTTATGGAATACGCCATGTATCTTCATTTGTGTTTATGCATTTTTTCACATGGCTATTTCATGATAATTTTTGCTCCAAAAGAATATAATCAAATATAAATGCTTTGGTTACACTAATTTACTAAGATTTAAGTTGTTTGTTTACGCGCTAATGTTAAAAAGCACTAACAAATGTTTATAAAATAGAAAAACTAATACCAGCCTACATGTTACATTTACTTAAAATAAAAAAGAATTTATGGAATATGTTATGAAGTACTGGTGGATCCTGATCCCCGTTTTATTATTGGTGTTTTACAAATTAATTTTCAGGTTGTTTGGTATTATTATCATCCCTGAAGATAAAATTGGTTTAGTTACCAAAAAATTTGTGTTGTTTGGTAAGTCGGAATTGCCTCCAGGTCGCATTATTGCTGTTGAAGGCGAAGCGGGTTTTCAGGCGCAAACATTGGCCCCGGGTATCTATTTCTGGAAATGGATCTGGCAATTTGAGATCACCAAACAATCACTTACAGTTATTCCACAAGGTAAAATTGGATTGATCGTTGCGCGTGATGGTAAAGAATTAGAAACAGGTCACATTCTTGCCCGTAAGGTAGAATGTGATGGTTTTCAGGATGCTGTTGCTTTTTTAACCAAAGGCGGAAGTAAAGGAAGACAGAGTGCTTACATTACTGCGGGTACTTATCGTATAAATACCTTTTTGTTCGAGATCTTTACAGTAGATATGTTCACCATTAGCGAGAACATGGTAGGTATTATTACCACTTTAGATGGTATGCCTATTGAAGAAGGAAGCATAGCCGGTAAAGATGTACCGGGACATAATAATTTCCAGGATGCCGATACCTTCCTGAAAGGTGGTGGTAACAAAGGTTTGCAGCCTCAAACCATTTTAGCAGGTTCTTATTATATCAATCCATGGTTTGTTGGTGTTGAACAAATAAAAATGATGGAGATTCCTATTGGTTATGTAGGTGTAGTTATTTCATATGTAGGTAAAGATGGAAAAGACCTTAGCGGCGCTGAATTTAAACATGGTAACATTGTAAGCAAAGGCGAGAAGGGCGTTTGGGCCGAGCCATTAGGTCCTGGTAAATATCCTATTAACACATTTATTATGCGTGTTGAATTAGTACCAACCACTAATTTAGTTTTAAACTGGGCTAATGCACGTAGCGAATCGCATCAATTAGATAAAAATTTATCTACGATCACTGTTCGCTCAAAAGATGGCTTCCCGTTTAATTTAGATGTAAGCCAGATCATTCATATTCCTACAACCGAAGCACCAAAAGTAATTGCGCGTTTTGGTAGTATGATGAATTTAGTTGGCCAGGTATTAGAGCCAACCATTGGTAACTATTTCCGTAACTCGGCTCAGGATAGCGACGTAATTGCTTTCTTAAGCACACGTAAAGAAAGACAGGATGCCGCTAAAAAACGCATTAGCGAAGTGTTAGACCAATATAACGTAAACGGGGTTGACACATTGATCGGAGACATTGTGCCGCCTGAAAGTTTAATGAAAACATTAACCGATCGTAAAATTGCAGAAGAGCAAAATACAACTTTTGAAACTCAAAAACGTGCAGAGATAACCCGCCAAACACTTGAAAAAGAAACAGCTGTTGCCGATATGCAGAAAGAAATTGTAAAAGCCGACCAGGGTGTGTTAATTGCTGAACGTATTGCCGATGCTGCAGTTAAGAAAGCAACCGGTGAAGCAAGCGGAGTAAAAATTTCGTCGGTTGCAGAGGCCGATAGATTAAAAATTATTGCTAATGCAGATGCTGAAAAAACAAAAGTAACTGCCAATGCCGAAGCTGAAAAAATTAAAGCTTTAGCAAACGCTAATGCAGAACAGATAAGTGTGACCGGTAAAGCAGAAGCGGAGAAAATTTTAGCTATTGGTAAATCAAATGCCGAATCGTATAAACTATCGGTTGAGGCAATGGGTGGCGATAACTTTACCAAATTAAAAGTAACCGAGCAAATTGGTAAAGAACGTATTAAAATAATTCCTGAAGTATTGATAACTGGTAACGGTGATGGTCAGAATGGCCCTATTAATGGGCTTTTAGGCTTGCAACTATTAGATGGCATAATGGAGAGAAATAAGACCAAAGATGCCGATGATAAAAATACCGGAGCTAAAAACGAAGGAAAGAAATAAATCTCCCGTTTTTTTGCATTTCAAACTAACACCTTATCTTAAACCGATAAGGTGTTTTTTTTTACTAGTGCTAAACCACATCGTTTTGTAAATTTTCTTAAAACTGATATTAATCATAATTAAGCTGATAATCATCATGTTTAGCCATAAATAAAGCAGGTAGCTTTATAACACATAAATAAACTCAATTTCAATGAAAAGAATAAACGCCCTTTTACTTATCTTTTTAATGATACTATTTGCTTGCAAGGATAAACAAGAAAAAACCAAGCCAACGGTCGAAAAAATAACCGAATCTGTTTATGCATCCGGGATTGTTAAAAGTAAAAACCAATATCAGGTTTTCTCAACGGTTAATGGGTTAATTGAAGAAATTATAGTAAAAGAAGGAGATCTTGTAAAAAAGAACGACCCTTTACTTAGATTACAGAATATATCATCGAAGCTCAATGCCGCCAATGCCAAATTAGCCGCAGATCTTGCAAATTTTAATTCTAACGGCGATAAATTAAATGAATTAAAGGCAAATATCGAATTTGCAAAAACGAAACTAAAAAACGATTCATCTTTATATGCCCGACAAAAAAAATTATGGGCACAACAAATTGGCACACAAAATGATCTGGAGCTTCGAGAATTATCCTATAAAAATTCTTTAACCAATTACGAAACTGCCAACCTTAGATATAAGGATGCTAAAAAGCAATTGGATTTTTCGGCACAACAAGCTAAAAATAATTTTGACATAAGTCGTTCGGTAGAAAGTGATTTTATTATAAAAAGCGAAACAGATGGCCGAGTGTACAGCATTTTAAAAGAAAAAGGAGAAATGCTCTCGCCCCAAAGCCCAGTGGCTGTTATAGGTGATGCTAACGACTTTATTATTGAATTGCATGTAGATGAATATGATATTACAAAAATAAAGATCGGCCAAAAAATTATTATAAGTCTGGATAGCTATAAAGGAAAAGTATTTGAAGCAGAGGTTACAAAAATAAACACCATTATGAATGAAAAAACACGTTCATTTTTAATTACAGCAGAGTTTACTATTAAACCTCCTGTTATTTATCCAAATCTTACAGCAGAAGCAAATATTGTAATACAGAGTAAAGACAAGGTATTAACGATCCCTCGTAATTATTTAATTGACAATGAATTTGTGTTAAATGAAAAAAAAGAAAAAGTGAAAGTAACCGTTGGCTTAATGGATTATAAAAAAGTGGAAATTTTAAGCGGAATAAAAACCGATGATATCATTCTGAAGCCATTAAAATGAAATACACCCTAATTTTTAGAATAGCAAAAGCATTATTATTAGCACGGTTAAAACAAACCATGGTAGCCGCCGTTGGCGTTACATTTAGCATTATGATGTTTATTACATTATTGGGTTTTATGACCGGGCTAAATGATCTTTTAGATGGGTTGATTTTGAACAGAACGGCTCATGTACGTTTATTTAAAGAAATTAAACCTAGTAAAATACAACCCATTGATCATTTAAGCGAATACAAAAATTCATATAATTTTATTGAATCTATTAAATCGGGCAGTACAAGAAAAGAGATCTACAACAGTGGGGCTATTATGCAGGCCATTAGTTTAGATGATAGAGTATTAGGTATCGCTCCAAAAATAAATGCTCCCGTTTTTTTTAATGATGGTAATATAGAAATAACAGGTGTAATAAACGGCATTGACGTTGATAAAGAAAGTAAACTATTTTACTTTAATGATTATGTTGTTGAAGGCGTTTCTGTTGATCTAAAAAATGTAAGCAACAGCATTATACTAGGTAAGGGATTGGCGGAAAAATTATTGGCAAAGATTGGCGACGTTGTGGTTATAACCACTAGCCAGGGAAATAGGTTTTCTTTAAAAGTTGTAGGTTACTTTCAATCCGGTATACTCGAATTAGATAAAGTACAGAGCTTTGCATCAATTGCCACCACTCAAAAATTATTAGGTAAAAGCAATAATTACTTAACAGATATTCAGATCAAATTAAAAGATATTGCTTTAGCACCTGAATTAGCTAAAGAATATGCCGAAATATATGAAACGGACGCAGAAGATATACAAACTGCCAATTCGCAGTTTGAAACAGGAAGTAAAGTGCGCACCATCATTTCTTTTGCGGTTGGCATTACGCTGTTGGTAGTTGCCGGTTTTGGTATTTACAACATTTTAAACATGATGATCTTTGAGAAAATGGATTCTATTGCCATTTTAAAAGCAACCGGTTTTTCGGGCAAAGATGTAAAGCGAATTTTTTTAGTAATTGCAATTAGCATTGGTGTTGTTGGTGGAGCTATGGGCTTGGTTTTTGGGCTTTTACTGTCAATGGGAATCGATCAAATTCCTTTTAACACCGCATCGTTGCCCACTGTTACTACCTATCCGATCAATTATGATATAACTTTTTACATAATAGGAGGCGTTTTTTCGTTGATCACAACCTACTTTGCTGGCTATTTTCCCGCAAAAAAAGCAAGTAAAATTGATCCGGTTGTAATTATTAGAGGTAAATAAATGAGTGAACTAGTTTTAGAAGCCAGAAATATAAATAAGGATTTTCACGATCCGGTAACTATTAATGTTTTAAAGAACATTAATTTCACCATTAATAAAGGTGAGTTTGTTGCAGTTACAGGTAAATCGGGTTGCGGTAAATCTACTTTATTGTATATCCTATCTACAATGGACACTGATTATGAAGGTGATCTGTTGATCGATAATCAAACAATGGCACACAAAAAAGAAAGTGAGTTAGCAAAAGTACGCAACGAAAAAATTGGCTTCGTTTTTCAGTTTCATTATTTATTAAATGAGTTTACGGCTTTGCAAAATGTGATGTTACCGGGATTAAAATTGGGCAAATACAGCGAGGAAGAAATAGAGCATCGTGCAATGGAACATCTTAAGAAACTGGATATACAAAAGCTGGCCAACAAAAGTGCCAATCAATTATCTGGCGGAGAAAAGCAGCGGGTAGCAATAGCGCGTGCACTTATAAACGATCCGTTAATTATTATGGGCGATGAACCAACCGGCAACTTGGACAAAAAAAACAGCGATATTGTTTTTAATATCTTTAAACAACTTACACTTGAGTTTAATCAAACCCTTTTGATAGTAACGCACGACAATGAATTTGCAGAAAAAACCGAACGCATAATAGAAATGGAAGACGGCAAAATAATAAAACAATAAGCCGTTTATTATGCGCGTTCACCATGCAGCTTTACGACTTTAGCAAACAACTAATTAATTAAGCATTTTATTACGGATTATTAACTTTGGCGGCAAACGTATGGCCTAAAACTGCGCATATTTGCTTATATTTGTATTTAATCGCTTCCATAATGGAAGATTAATCCCTAAAACAACAAATGGCTAAATCGCAAGAAACTTACAGTAAAAAAGAAAAAGAAAGCAAAAAATTAAAAAAGAGGCAGGAAAAGGAAGAGAAAAAAGCTGAACGCAAAGCCAGCGGTAAAAAAAGTTTTGAAGACATGATCGCTTATGTGGATGAATTTGGTAATCTTACCGATACCCCACCAGATCCAAAAAAGAAAAAAGAATTAAATCTCGAAGATATTCAATTAGGCGCTAAAATAGAAGCCGCCATAGATCCTGCAGATCTTATACGCAGAGGTAACATCAGTTTTTTTAACGAAGAAAAAGGTTACGGATTTATCCGCGACGAAAAATCACAGGAAAGTATTTTCTTTCACGTTAATGGATTAACCACACCCGTTAAAGAAAAAGACAAAGTAAGTTTTGAAACCGAAATGGGCCAAAAAGGCTTAAATGCCATTAAGGTGACTGTGGTTGCTTAATATAAATTACTAAAATTATAAAATTAATAGACTGAAAAGATCATCCTTATCTTGCTAAATTAGCATGCTGAGGATGAAAAAATCAGTCCTATAAGGAAGTTATAACTAAGCCGCCGGACAGACGGACATCGACAGACATGCTTCTATGAAAAATTATATTTCATTTATTCGCGCAATATATCTTCGACAAAAGTTCTATGAGTTAAGTTTTAGAGAAAAAACTCTTGACAAAGAATTGCTAGGTTCAATAAAAAAGCCTGCTGAACTTCACTACATTGCAGACACGCATAATTGGGACGACGGACCTGAAATCTTAGACCTTATAATTAATAATCCTCTTTGCGACAAAGGGACTGCCAAATTAATTTTTTGGAGATCGCAACCCGCCGACTACACAAAATATGCTAATGACGAGGACGCACAATGGGCAAAAGATATATTGAGACTTCTAAAAAAAATAATTGCTAATCTAGACAGCGGTTTCTACAAAACCGAAAATATATTTTATGACCCACGTGCAGACAAAGGCGGCGCCCCTTCAAACATTAATTATAAAGACCCGGACGCAAAATGGTCTATCCCAGCAAATTTAAAGACGCCTGTTAATGGAAAACCCGTGATTGTAATCGGTGATATCATCGTAATGATTTTTTCAAACATTCGGACAATTCTATTTTTTGTGTTTAAGCGCGAATAAACTGTGTGCGGCGGACTAAGTTATAACAGCACCTACTGGCAAACGTTCAAATACCTATCTTAACAGGATCGGTCATCACCCTAAATTTGGAAAATTAACTGTGGAGCAGTGGATGGAATTCTTTGTTTTGCACGAAGCTCATCATATTTTTACTATCTTTCAACTGGCAAACGATATTGAATTAACATAATAATTATGAGAACAAGCGTAAAATTTATGATCGTACTTCTTACACTCACGTTTATGAGCTGTAGAAATAAAGATAAAAAAGATGAAGATCCTGTTGATCCAAATCCGCCACCAACAGCAGAAGCTATAGAACCATACGGCTTTAACGTATTAAAAAAATTACGCGGCATCTGGAATGGTCCTGTTAGCTCCACAACCCCACTTGGCGGTTATCCTGAATGGATCGTTGACTTCCGTCCAAATGCAGAAAATCAAATTTCCGCTAAAAATGAGTTAGATACTTTGAACGATATTTTTATGGCCTTCTTTGTTGCTAAATATAATAATCAATACAAAGTAGCATTTCGTAATGGTGGTTCTTTTAATGCCATGAAACGCGTATCGTATTTTTTGGCGGATAGTGTTTCTGAAAATGGAGCCAATTCCTTTTACCGATTCTCAGAAATTATAAAAGGTAAAGTTCGCGCATACACCGAAGTTATTTTCAGAACAGATAGTTTGTATATTAAATCGTATACCAATAAATATAATACACTGCCAAGCTCATCACCACACATGACCTGGAGCGCTAAGCTGCAAGACACAACTTCGGCTCAATCTGCAATTTCTACTTTAGGATTTCCAAAAAAAACAATGACCAAAGATTTTACTTCTAGTTTTACAAGTTTAACCGAGGCTATTTATTTTTCAACTTCCGGTCCTCCTGTTGGCGATCCTTATGGCGAGAACACACAACCGTATTTAGGAAAAACAACTGCTACGTATAATTACGCAGCAACTTACACGCCTGTTTCAACCAAAAAAGTTTTTTTAATTGTTACAACACAGCCTTTGTTTTCTGGTCCTGTATTTAATACTGGGAATTTAAAATACAGATCACGTTACGTTATTTTGTCTGCGAGCAGTGCCAGCTTTGTTTTCAATTACATGCATCCAGGTACTTATTATTATTATGCCATGTATGATAATGATGGAAACAACATTATCAATAGCGGCGATTGGATAAGTACTACCAATACAACATTTACGTTAGGAGCATTAGCAACAACAACAGTGAATACACAAATTAATTTTACAATTCCTTAATTCACTAAAATGAGAATAGTGTTTCTTTTTTTAATTGGTATGTTGTTTACCATGCAATGTTCGGCTCAAAGCTGGCGGGTGAGTTCTCTTATCAAAAAATTAAACAATAACCAGTTCTCGATTGTTCATGAAGAGAAGGGAGGTTTTATGATGAACGCAAGACCTGCCTATAAACTTATAAGGATCGGAAAACCAGCAACTGAAAAATTAATAACTGCTTTAAGCGACACAACAAAAACAATTATGGCGCATTTGGTATTATGCCATATTTACTTTAACGTAGCCACCTTTGCCGGACCTAAGGTAATTACGGTTAACGATAAACACGTTTCTAATTATTTTTTGGGACAAAAAGATGACGAAGGACTTATTATAAGTGAAACAAAAACGAACGACAACTATAAACTATTTATTACGCCTGAAAATCTTAACTCAATTGTAACTTTTTGGAAAAACAAAGTCGCAACAAAATAACAATAAAACAGAATTTAGATCACTTTATTATAATAGAAATAAAATTATGGAAGCATTAAAAGAACTTGAATTTATAGATAAAATAGAAGATAATTTTCCGATAGAGAATTATTTGCATTGCATAAAAATAATTGACGAAGCTATTACCATTTCTCCAAACTCAGTATTTGCTGTTATTGAAGAGATCTGTAAACATGCCGCTACCGATGTTGTTCATGAAGAAACGCTTATTAACCTTTTAAAACATATTGATAAAAAATTCGAACATCCTTTACGTAAATTAATTCTTGAAACTGCCCAAAATGTTATTTTAGAAGAAGAAATGACAATGGATGAAACTATTGTCAATATGGAAAAGGTGAGAGCACATAAAGGGCAATATTCTGCTTTAAGTGTTATTTATTTTTCAATTGAAGATATAGATGGAAAATTAGAAAAAGTATGGGATAACATTACAACAGAATGGAACGATGGAGAATCTTTATTTGAAGAAGACGAGGACGACGAAACGGATAACGATTAAATTACCACTTACCACCCGAACCACCACCGCCGGAGCTACCGCCGCCAAAACCGCCGAAACCGCCTCCACCACCAAAGCTACTTCCGCCACTTGAGAACGAGCGTCCGCTGCCTGTATAAGTATATCCGCCACCACCGCCATTATTTTTTGAGAAAAAGAAAATGTAAATAAATGCAATACCCACAAGGATAAGAAGGATCGTTTTAAAATTAGAACCTGGTTCACTACCCCTCGTATAATCTTTTTCGTTGATCTCGCCTTTTGCCAGCGCCATTAATTTATCGGTAGCTTTATCTAAAGCGGCATAATTATCACCGCTCTTTAAATAAGGATACATTTCATCTTCGCGAATACGTTTTGTGGCAAGATCAGGTATGGCGCCTTCCAAACCATAACCAATGGCAATGAACAGATCTCTGCCGTTTGCACCACCTGTAGGTTTTATTAAAATAACTATACCATTGTTAGCGCCTTTTTTACCTACGCCCCACTCATTAATTATTTTGGTAGCATAATCGGCTGCCTCAAGCCCGTTAAGATCATCAACAATTACAACACATATCTGGTTTGAAGTTTCCTGGCTAAATTTTACCAGCTTATTCTCCAATTGCTGAGCGTCTGTTGAACTTAAAAAGTCCTGAAACTCATTAGAAAGATTATTATAAAGTTTTGGCGGATTTGGGCGTTCGGCAATTTGCGCACTTACGAAACCAACCAGAAATAAAAATATAAAACCAAATATCCTGCGCATCTTAATAAGAAATAGTATTGGTTAACTCGTCCTTATCATCGCCGCTTCGCGGAAAAAATTTACCAAGTTGCTCGCCACAGGTTAAGATACATTCAGCCAAGGCATCAGCTTTTTTATTTTCTTTGAATTTTTTGATAAGTTCTTCAACTACTTTTTGCCAGAACTCATTTCCTAATTTTTGGTGAATACCTTCATCACCAATAACGGCTATCTTCTTACTGAGCGTTGCAATATAAATTAAAACGCCATTGCGCTCTTTGGTCTCATGCATTTTTAAGTTTGTAAAAACTTTTTGGGCACGCTTTACTTCACTACCAAAACAAATACTCTCAATATGCAAACGTATCTCACCCGAAGTTTTCAATTCGGCTTGCGCAATTGCATCTACCAACAATTGTTGTTCGCGCTCATCAAAGAAATTACGGGCCGTTGGCATTTTAGAAGTTAGATTTTTGACTTAAGATTTATGATTTTACTGATTCCAATTAACTATTAACTATTAATTAGAATTCAACCTTCGGTGCTTTTTCAGCGCCGGCTTCAGCTTCAAAATATGGCATTTGCGTCATACTCCCGGCAATTAAACTTCCTGGGAAGAATTGGATCGATTTATTAAAGTCACGCGCCATATCGTTGTATTTCATGCGCTCGGTTGAGATACGGTTCTCACAACCTTCCAACGTAACACGAAGATCTGCAAATGCAGCACTTGATTTTAAATTAGGATAATTTTCGGTTACCATTAACAAACGTGATAATGCCCCGCTTAACTCGCCCTGGGCCGCTTTGTATTGTTGAATATTGTTCTCATTTAGTTTATCAGGATCGATGGTCATTTGCGTTGCTTTTGCACGCGCAGAAACCACGGCTTCCAATGTACTTTTTTCAAAATTGGCTTCTCCTTTTACAGTTGCAACAATATTCGGCACAAGGTCTGAACGACGTTGGTACTGACTTTCTACTTGCTGCCACTGCGCCTTTGCGTCTTCACGAAGGGCAACAAAACCATTACGCTTATTACAGGCCCATACGCCACCAAATAAAACGATCACTCCAAAAATTAAAACTGTTATTAATCCTTTACTCATAATATTAAATTTTAAGTAAAGATAATAGTAAAAGTGGTCCAAGGGCACTACCTTTAACATAAATTCTATTTCTTTTTAAACAGTCTTTTACCATATGTTTTCTTTATGTAAATTAGGGTTGAAATACCTCTAGTTTTAACCCTATGAACAGCAAACGAAATTTTTTAAAGACATTGTTGCTTACAGCTACTTTGCCTGTTACTTTAAAAGCAAAGAATTTTGCAGATGAATTACCCGCAGTTTGGACCACCGAAGAAGAGCCAGACTATTGGAAAAAGATCCGAAATGATTACAAGTTAAAACCCGATTACATTAATCTCGAAAACGGCTATTACAGCATCATGGCACAACCGGTTATGGAGGGTTATTTTAAAGACCTTCAACTGGTAAATATGGAAGGTTCTTATTACATGAGAACTGTTCAAACAGAAAACAAACAAAAAAGTAAAGAACAATTAGCAGAACTTTTAGGTTGCAGTAGCGAAGAGTTAATTATTACGCGCAATACAACCGAATCGTTGGATACAATAATTTCGGGGATAGATTGGAAAGCCGGAGACGAAGCCATTATGGCCGAACAGGATTATGGCAGCATGCTGGATATGTTCAAACAACAAGCAAAACGTTATGGTATGGTAAACAAAATAATTTCTATTCCATTGGATCCAAAAAGTGATGAAGAAATTGTGAGTTTGTATGAAAAAGCAATTACACCAAAAACAAAATTAATAATGGTTTGCCATATGATAAACATAACGGGACAGATCTTACCGATTAAAAAGATCTGTGACATGGCTCATGGTAAAGGTGTGGAAGTAATGGTAGATGGCGCGCATACGGTTTCGCATATTGATTTTAAAATAAGCGATCTTAATTGCGATTATTTTGGAAGCAGTTTACACAAATGGTTAGGGGTGCCTTTAGGTGTTGGAATACTTTATGTAAAAAAAGAAAAGATAAAAAAAATTTGGCCTTTGTTTGGTGAATTAGGTTTTAAAGAAGAAGATATCCGTAAATTAAATCATACCGGAACTATTTCAGTAGCTTCAGACATTGCAATAAAACATGCAGTTAATTATCAAAGTGCTATTGGCATTAAAAGAAAAGAAGAGCGCTTACGTTTTTTGCAAAATTACTGGACAAGTAAAGTAAGAGATGTAAAAAAAATAAAACTAAATACACCTAAAGATCCCCAACGCAGCTGCGCTATTGCCAATGTTGGTATTGAAGGCGTTAAACCTTCTGATCTTGCTAAAATATTATTGGATAAGTACAAAATATGGACGGTTGCGATCAATACTGCTAACGTACAAGGTGTACGTGTTACGCCACAATTGTTTACTACCACTGAAGAGCTGGATAAATTTGTAACCGCACTAAAAGAAATTGCCTCAGCATAATAATTTCCCCGAAAAGCGCGTCATATCTATAGAACAAGCCTCCAGATTTATTAACCGATCATAGGTTTATAACTATTATTACAAAAAAACGAACCTTTTAAAATTAGTAACGTACAAAAAGGTAACTAAACACTAACATACCCGATACCCTTCTCTAAGCAAAGAATAGAAAGGGCTGGTAAGAAAAGGAAATATCCTGTCACCCGTTTTATTTACAAATTTAAATCTTATTAAAAATGAAAAAATTTACACCCGTAAAACAAATTCGCTATGAAAACAAATCTCTATTTCCCAACATTGTTGGCAGTTATCATTCAGATAATGGTACACGGCCAAACACCAGGCAACCAAATTACTCAGATTAGAAAAACGCTCATCAGTACAGAGAGTTCAATTGTGAATGTTACATACACAATGAAATCTACTGCTGCAGAGTTACCTAATCTTTTAAAACAAGCCAAAGAACTAAATACCACCATGCAGTCTTTTAGAAATGCTGCAAAAACAAAAAAAGGTGATGAAAAAAAAGAGTTAACTATTGAAGCTCTTTTCTTCGAAAAACAATTTGTGCTCAAACAAATTGAGATCTCAGAATTATTAGCAAAAGATACCTATCAAAAACTGTATCAAAACAGAAATTACATTGGGCTGCTGCTAAAGACCATAAAGGACGACGAATACACCAGTACTTTAGCAAACAACTTAAATTCTGAAGCTGAAAAGTGCATAAGAATGGCCAAAGAAATGCGCGAAGAAGCTTATGCACAGCCCACCTTTGTTGCTAAATTAGGTAACATGACAAACGCTGAGGACGAAGAAGTAATTGCCCTTAACAAACAACAACAAGTATTTGATGTCATTGAAAGGGTAAATCCGAAGGTAACAGTACGTTAAGAGAATATTAAAGTCATTCCAAATTCCCACAAAACTATTTAACCTTAGGGTTAAATAGTTTTGTTTTTTTATTTCTTTTATTTAGCTTTAATTATCTAAAACTAAATAACATGAAAAACACAATGAAAACATTTTTTGCAGTAGCTGCATTTACTTTAATTTCTTCGGTAGCATGCGCTCAATACAAAATGGACAGCGATGGTAAAACCCTTCGTAATTCCAGCAACTCGTCGGTTGGAAAAATAGACAGCGATGGGAAGACCATTCGCAATTCAAGCAACTCTTCTGTAGGTAGCGTTGATAGCGACGGAAAAACGATCCGTAACTCAAGCAATTCATCAGTTTTAAAAGTAGACGGAAATGATATCCGTAATTCAAGCAACAGTACTATTGCTAAAATGAGTGATGTTACCAGTGCTATTCAAGGTGCAAAACCTGAAGCGGTATACGTAGCCCTTTGGTGGTTCATTGTAAAAGGAAACCATTAGTAATTTTAAATTTATAAGTTAAAATTAAAAAGGTCCGGAAATTTTCCGGACCTTTTTTTTAAAATTTTCTTTTTTTAGCGTAATTTTCTCTTAACCTGCGAATCTTTTCCTGACTGCGTTTGCCGCCTAATTGTTCTTTTTTATTCTTTGCTTTCTTTTCGTGAAAAGCGCCTCCACCCTCTACGGTTACTTTTTTCTGTTTTGCTAAATTTTTATCGCGCGTAACAGGCATTTCATCTTTTGTCAATTCAGGATCTATCTCTACGTCTTTTGACATTTTAAGAATAGGGATCTTTTTATTCATCAAAGACTCAATAGCCAATTGCATTGGTTTTTCCGCATCGGTAATAAAACTCAAGGCCACGCCCGCTTTATCGGCCCTACCCGTTCTTCCTATCCTGTGAATATATGCGCTGGTCTCTTTTGGAATATCAAAATTAATAACATGTGTTACATTGGGTATATCCAACCCGCGGGCAATAATATCTGTTGCAATTAATAAACGGTGTACCCCTTCATCAAAATATTTTACCGAAGCAAAACGCTGCGGTTGCGATTTATTGGAATGTATGACACCTATTTCTGTTGGAAAATCAGGTTCCAAAATTTCGTAAATATCGTCAGCAATTTTTTTATTCTTCACAAACAACAATACCTTGTTAAATCCTTTTTCGTGTTGAAGCAACCATTTTAATAAATTGATCTTCGTGTAAAAATTGGGAACAAAATAAGCGTGTTGAATTATCTTTTCTAAAGGTGTTCCACGCGAAATTAATTCAATGTACTGTGGTTTATTAAAATATTTGGAGATCATTAACTCCACATCTTCATTTAACGTAGCGGAAAATAAAAGATTTTGACGTTTGGGTGGTAATATTTCAAGTATCTGCGTTAATTGCGCTCTAAAGCCCAGGTTCAACATCTCATCTACTTCATCAATCACCAGTTTTTTTACGGAGCCTAATTGTAATGTTCTGCTCAAAGTAAGATCTATCAATCTGCCGGGTGTAGCAACCAAAATATCCAAACCATCGTAAACCTTTTGTTTTTGCGTATTGATATTTGATGCACCGTAAACGCCATAAACGCGAACGCTCATGAATTTTGCCAGTTTTTCTATCTCGCTAACTACCTGCGCCACAAGCTCGCGTGTTGGAACAACTATTAATACGCGCGGCTGGCGTTGTTCTGAATAAGTTAATTGTCGTAATATCGGTAATAAGTAAGCAAAGGTTTTACCTGTACCTGTTTGCGCAATACCAACAGCATCGGTTCCTGAAGAAATAATAGGAAAAGCTTTTTCCTGGATGGGAGTTGGTTCTTTAAAACCAATTTCATCCAATGCGCGTAATAATTGTTTAGAAAGATTAAGGTCGCTAAAAGTACTCATTGCTGTTTTTTAATTTACACAAAGATACTTTAATAATTTTAATGGCTATTTTTCAAGCATACCGCCTTCTATCCAGCAACGGAACTGTCTTAGTTCCTCACCTGTAAGCTTTTCTCTTGGAGGCATGTTCTTTTGCATTAAAACATGCTCTTTTATCTCCCCTTCTTCACCAACATGTTTAAAGTTGCTGTAGATCTTAAAATTCATCCTTCTGCGGCTTTCATCATGACAGCCACCCGTGTTACAGCTTTTGGCCAATAAAGGCTGTAAAGTAGCAAAGGTTACTTTTTCGTCGCAGGCTTTTGTTTCCTCTGCACTTGCTACTACCTTTTTAGTCTTACAGGCTATTGTAACCGAAAGAGCTATAAAAGAAAATATGATAAGGGGTCTTGAATATTTCATGGAATTAATTTTTAAAAGACGAAGTAACAAATTTATTCCTTAATTAAATAATCGCATTTATTAACACCGTTCTTAAACCAAAAATGCTTTTATTTTTTAATTTTACATATCTAAATGGAAAGGAAAGATTTTTTAAAACTTATGGCCTTATTGCCAGTTTCAGGTGCCGCTATGAAATTGAACGAATTAAATAAGCTCACAGAAAACTTAGGAGCTACCGATAAAATGCCGGTGATGTTCATCGGACATGGCAATCCTATGAATGCCATTAACGATAATGAATTTGTGAAAGGCTGGAAAACAGTTGCAAAGAATTTACCAAAACCAAAAGCCATTTTATGTATCTCTGCCCATTGGGAAACTAATGGCACTTTTGTTACCGCCATGAAAAGCCCAAGAACCATTCATGATTTTGGTGGCTTCCCAAACGAATTATTTGAAACAAAATATCCTGCACCCGGCAGTCCGGAGTTTGCATTAGAAACAAAGAACAGTATTAAAAAAACAACGGTTGGCTTAGATGAAAAATGGGGACTTGACCATGGCACCTGGAGCATTTTAAAACCAATGTTCCCAAATGCAGATATACCTGTTTTTCAATTGAGTTTAGATTATAACCAGCCGCCACAATACCATTACGAACTGGCAAAAGAATTAGCTTCACTTCGTAAAAAAGGAGTTTTAATTATTGGAAGTGGTAACATGGTACATAATTTAGGAATGGTTAAAGCCACCTCTATGACCGATCTTGACAAAGAATATGGTTTTGACTGGGCTTTAGAAATGAACACGATTTTTAAAAATAAAATTACTTCACAGGATCATAAAGCATTGATCAATTACGAATCGTTAAGCAAGTCAGCGAAGTTGGCTATACCAACACGCGAACATTATTTACCATTATTGTATACTTTAGCTTTACAGGAAAAAGATGAACAGGCAACATTCTTTAATGATAAAGCTATTGCAGGATCATTAACAATGACATCGGTTTTGATCAAATAACTTTGGATTTCTTTTTTTTGGCTTGAACCTCTTCTAATTTACCTTCTTTCTCTCCAAGATTTCTGCCCCATTTTGCTATGCTTTCAACAACTGGCAATAAGGTTTTACCGAATGGTGTTAAAGAATATTCCACGCGCAAAGGTACTTCTGCAAAAACCGCGCGTTTAATAATTCCGTCTTCCTCTAAACTTTTTAATTGAAGGCTCAGCATTTTTTCAGTAATGTCAGGTATTTGTTTTCTTAACTCACCAAAACGCATTGTTTTGTTACGCAGATACCAAATAACAATCGTTTTCCATTTACCACCAATAAAATTCATGGTTACATCCATGGCGCAGTGAAAGGTGTTACCGCGCAATTTGAAAACATATGCTTTACCTTTAATGATCATTTAGCGATTTTTTGTTAAATTATAATACTGTCAACTTTGACAGTTATTGCAAAGGTAAACAAGTATACATATGTTTGCAACTATAATTTTGATAGTAATAATTTTAAAAACTAAATAACATGAAAAAAATAGCAATTTTAGGAACAGGAACTGTTGGGCAAACATTTGCCGCACGTTTAGTTGGTCTTGGACACGACGTAATGATAGGAACAAGAAATGTTCAGGAAAAATTATCTGCTCCCGGAAAAGATGGTGGCAAGAACGCTTTTGCAACCTGGCATGAAGCCAACCCAAAAGCAAAACTGGGCACCTTTGCAGAAGCCGCTGACTTTGGTGAGTTAATTTTAAATACAACTCAGGGCATGAATTCTATAAATGCTTTAAACTTAGCAACAGCAAAAAATTTAGACGCTAAAATTTTGGTTGACATTGCCAACCCTTTGGATTTTAGCAAAGGTATGCCGCCCTGTTTAGCGCCTGAGTTAAGTAATACACATTCTTTAGCAGAAGAAATTCAAAAAACATTTCCAAATGCTAAAGTGGTAAAAACATTAAATACCATGTGGTGTGGCATTATGGTAAATCCTGCTTTAATAAAAGGCGATCACATAAATTATATTTGTGGAAATGATGAGGCAGCAAAAACAGAAGTTAAAACATTATTAAAAGAGTTTGGCTGGAAGGACGAGAATTTACTCGACCTTGGTGACCTAAGCGCTGCGAGAGGTACAGAAGCTGTATTGCCTGTTTGGTTAAGAATTTATGGCGCTAAAAAAATGGGTTCTTTTAATTTTAATATTGTGAGTTAGCTACTATACACTGTCAAGTGAGATTCCTCCCCCGCCCGCTAACACAAAAACTCGCTCAAAAGCCTTAAGACTTTTGCCACCCCCTCAGGAGGGGGACAAGTGTGTGCTTCCGCGTAAGCAAACAAAGTGTCCTCCTTTGGAGGTTTTGCAAAGCAAAATGAGGTTCAAAAAAAGCGACGAAAGGGGATTGTGCAAAACAAACTACCCTAATTACCCCCAACCATACACCGATTTTTGCATTCAGAAAAAAGCGGAAAAAAATGTATATTTATAATATGAATTGGCAAAAATCTAATTGTGGTTCGATTCCAAGAGTTAGAGGAATAGCGATTGGAAAAAGCGGAACACTTATTAAAACTACATAGCCATGAAAAGAATATGTCAAATTATGATATCTCTACTACTTGTAAGTTGTAATGGGAATAATTTAAAAAATAACATTAGTAATTTACTAGACGATTCTATTCTTAAGGGTCGAAATAGTGTAGTGTTTGATATCGTTTACGATAATTACGATTCGCTTATGATTTTACCCCCCTATTCTGATATTGATAAAATTGAAACCAAATTTAACCTTAATCTCACCAAAATTAAAAATACAAATATTGATGTGAGGGAGGACATCATTTTATTCGTATTTATGAAAAATAGAGAAGTTATTGAATTTGCAACCATTTCACCCAAATATTATTCATCTAGTATGGATACTATAAAGATTTATCCAAAAGAATATTCGTTTACGGTTAATAAAGGTGAAAATTTATTAAAAGATGTAATAATAATTTCCGATTAGTTGCAACTAGGCAGAATTTAAAATCATAAAAACCTGTACGCATAAGCAATAAAACAATTGAATAAAAAAAATCCCGGCCTAAACCGGGATTTTTTTATTAATTTAAATAGCAACAATCTTATTTCTTTTTAATGTGCTGCTGAGGGTACTTATCCTTTAAAAAACTTCCCTTTAATGAATCCATTTGCCAAAAGAATTGACTAAACATGTCCTTATTTAATTCAAATCGTTTTTGAAAATAGTCATCATTAAAGAAGTCATATTTAAAAAGAGAATCATTAAAGAAAATGTTTTGATTTTGTTTGTCAAACAGGTCTGAAGAGTGGATATTGAAATACGATCTAAATTGATTAAAAATACTATCATTATCTGCGCGCGTATTCTTTCCACTCTTTCCCGAGTACACGTATGAATAGGTGGAGTCATATTTTATTATCTTTCCGTTTTTATCATACTGCTTGTTAACCTTAACATTTATTTTTGGCTTATTAAGGGAGTCAACTAGCTCAATGCCTTTTATCTTTTCAGTTTCATCTAATTTGTCTTTGTGTGTTTGCGCATTACATGAAACCATTACAATGAAAAGAAAAAAGCAAATGATGTTTTTACTAAGTTTACCATTACGTTTAAATGCTATATAAGAATTATCTGAACGACTATTTTTCATAATAACCTCTCTTTCTTATATTTAAAGATTTTCAATTTATCTATTTGTCACTTAATTTTTCTTAAAATACTGCATCATGCAGAATGTAATTATTAAGCCACAAGCCAATCCCTCAAATAAAGTTATACCGGCCGCCAAAAAAGGATCTGCATTAAACGTAAAAAAAGTCCCTTCTCTATTCTGGCTTAAGATTGAGGGGTCAAAACTAGTGTAAACTAAAATAACTAAAGCATGTGTCAATACTGCAGCAATAGATGTGTATACTCCAACTTTAAACCCTTCAAAATAATCAAGACTATTACCCTTACCAGTTGGGCTAAACTCTTCAAGTGCAAAATAAACACCCACTGCCAGAATCAATAGATTAACAACACTTAACTGGTTTATTTCTAACCGATGGGTAAAAGCGCAAAGACCTAAAAAACTCGCTATTAATAACATTGAAGTTAGTATACCATTACGCCAGCAAATTTTTTGAATGCTGTTATCAGAATCGTTTCTGCGAAACTGCTCATTCTCAAACGAGCCGTTATTTCTTAATACATTAACCGTTTCCATAGTTTATAATTTTTGAGTTTATAAATTAAAAATCGTTCTGAATTTCCGTCTTACAAGCAAAATGCCAAATGAAATTCGACTGATTTTTTGACCATACTTTGTTAAAGACCGTTAAAAAAAATGAAAATATTTCATTGTCTAAGAAGCAAAATGTCAAAAATTCATTTTTTGACATCTGATAGTGCAGACCTGATAACTATCTATTGTTGTCCGTTCGAGTAGCGAAGCATATCTAGAACGCGTCTCGATAAACTCCTCTATCGTCGGAATGAATCGATTGACAATCCTTGTAACAAAAAAAATCCCGGCCTAAACCGGGAATTTTATTTGATCAAAAATGGTAGCAAGTTGTGTTATCTCTCCTTAACCTTCTTACTTTTCTTTTTTTGATGCCTTTTTTCTTTTTAAAATTTAAAAAGCTGTGGGTCCACTTCTTTGATCGAAATCTTTTTTTACCAATAGTATTCTTTGAGTTCAGATCGTTAGTTCCTGAAAAAGTATTCGTGTAATTACTATTTGTATTATCTGTCTTTATGTTCACTTCTCTTCCCAATAATTTCCTATACTCTTCGTCTGCCAGCTTTTGATACTTATGACAAGGACATTTAGGGTTTCTTGGATCAGTAATATCAAATTTTAGTGAATCATCTTTTAAAACCAGTGCATTTGCAAAACAAAAGCTGCAACACAACAAAATAAAGAATACTATTTTTTTATTTTTTATAGTTCTCATGATCATTCTTTTAAGATTAAACCGCCTTCGCCTTTGTCCCTAATCAAAATTGAAGGCGGTTCCTGTTATGAAAATTCTAGATACTTGGTTTTTTAATGGTTATCTTTTCTGTTGAACTCCATGTTTTAAATTCATTCGTATAATACAGGTAAGCTGATGAAGCAGGTGCATCATATTCTCCCGGCATTTCTGCTTTAAGATCAAGATTAATTTCTTTAACCGATGATGGAGCCATGCCTCTGTAGTATATTGCGATGTTATTACCTGAGATCTCGTAATAATCGAACACATGTTTTTCCTGCATTTCTTTTAATTGCCAAGGTTGTGCTGTAAAACCTGCAGGTATTCCTAACAACACCATCGTGCTTGGAATGCCCTCGTTCTTTTTATTTGTTACGGTTGCAGTTAAACGAACTGTCTCACCAACAGAAGTAGTTTTTTCGGATAATTTAGTTTTAAGATCTACAGTACATTCTTTATTACTGTTTGGTAAAGATGTATTCCAGCTAACAGCAACTGAATATGGTAATGGCGTTTTAACACCAAGGTATTTTACTTTTACTGTGTGTTTTCCATCTCCAACAATAAATTTCTCTAAACTATCAATTATCAATGCACCTTTATCACCTGCTTTGTAATTTCTAATACCGATCTTTTTATTATCAATAAAAACTTCAATAGTTCCGTCTTCAGTGGTTTTTTTACTGGCTTTGGCAAATTCAGTTAATGCTTTTAATGCTAGCACTGTTCCTTGTGTTGTACTAAACACACCATAACCGCTACGTGCACTTACTAAGAATTGAATAGCATTATTTAATTCTAAAGCATTCTTATTTGATTTAAGCATTGCCATAATTGCCATTGCTGTAGTTTCAACAGTTAACGATTGACCTTGAGAATAAGTGATTGAATGCGTTGAACCTGTCCAACTACCATTTTTATCTTGTAAGCCCATCAGTGCTGTCATTAACTCATCACCTTTCTTTGTGTCTTTAAAACTATAAGCTGCATTTGCCATCATAGCAATTAAATAAGCATCTTTAGTATCTAACGCTTTTTTGCATGACGCAGCAAATTCTGTTTTTACATCTGAGTAACCTGCTTCTGCAACTGCGTAAACAATATAAGCATTCATTACATCTTCGCTAATTCTTCCAAAATCGTGGTAAGCATTTGTATTTCTCGAGAAACCACCTTTACCATCTTTATGTTTCATGATCCACTCCGCAGTGCGGTCTATCATCTTTTGATCTACATCGCCACCTGCTTTTTTCATATCCACAAATTCCATTAATCCAAAAGCTGTAAGACCTTCGTGGCCGGGAGATGCACCGAACCATTCGTATCCTTTTTCTTTTGTTTCGAAAGTAACAAGGCGTTTGTAACCTCTATCTAAAAGTGTTCCTGCATAAGCCAGTGTTTTATCATCTTTGCTTTCAGTAGCTTTTAAATAGTCTAACACCATTGCATTAGGATATGCGCTCATAGAAGTTTGTTCAAAACATCCACCCGGTTCACGAAGAATTCCCTCAACACCCTTCATCAGATCGGTAACCACATTTGGATAAGCGGTAAAAATTGCTTTTGCCGATCCGTTGATCACTTTGTTCATCACGAAAGAAAATTCTTTTTCAACATCTTGTCCTGAAAAAGAAGCTGTAACCGGGAAACCTTTTGGAGCTATTTTAATTTTTTGAGTAAAGGCATCGCCTAAACCGCAAGCTTTAAATCCAATTGTAAATTCACCGTAACCAATTTTATCCAACACTTTATAATCTAAATAAATTGTTTTTGCTTGTCCCGGCATAATTGTTTGGATTGACGGTGTAATTACTGATGCTTGCAATGCTGCAGGAGCAGTGATGTTTAATAATCCACCAAGAGGTTTGTCAGTATTATTTTTTAAAGTTAATGGGATGGATACCATGTCTTCCGTTGCAACTTCAACAGGAATTTTTGTTGTCATAGAGAAAGGTAATTGCGAGAAAAAATTCTTTTCTGCTCTTCCTAATGTTCCATCAGTTCCAATTCCTTCAACAGTTGTGCGGAAAGAAGTAATATCATCAGAAGTGTAGAACTCAATAGTTTTCTTACCAGAATATCCAATTTCTACATTTGGGTTCCAATAAATAGTATTTCTAAAATCAGTTCTTGTTTCTACACTCTCATCATTTTTATAGATAGGTGCGGCAAACTGACGAGCACGGTGATACTGAACAAGGTTTTCGTTGTTAGCAACAATACTGTTTAAACGAGCCGCTTTTCCAAATTGGTTAGCACGCATATCTCGCACTTCTGATGCAACCATTTTCTCATCTTCCATATCCAGACTTTTTATTTTCATTTCGCCGAGCATATCTTTTTTAGCTTCTTCATTTTTAGGTTGCATTGGTTTTTTCTCAGCAATTTTATCTTTTACTGCAACTTCTTTTCTACCCGCTTTAGCAAGATCAACTGGGCCCATATTTTGAGCCGGAATTGCCATCCCTACTCCTGAAGCAACTTGCATATCTTCATTATCAGCTTCAAATACCATTCCTGCTTTAGAGCGTTTTGAAGCTCCAGACTTTGTACTTGGTCTTTGTTTGTAGTTATAGTTGTAAGATTGAACCGGATACAAATAAACGGTCATGTCCTGATTATAGTTTTGAATGTATTGCGCCTGGTCATTATAACCCGGAGCCTTGAATGTAACTGTTTGTGCATTCGAAAGATCAAGGTTCTTCACAAAGAATTTTCCTTCCCAATCTCCTGCGTATTCTAAACCACCATTGATTTTTACAACCGAGTTTGTAATTATTTTACCGGTATAAGCATCTAAAACTTTACCAGAAATAATTGTTCTCTCTTCTTTATAAGTTGCAACAGGTACCTCGTTCTCAATTAATTTTTCCCAGGTAAAGCGCCTCCATCCTGATGTCATTAAAAGATAATCTAAAGCTTTATCAGATTTTTTTTCTTTTTCATCAAAATAAAATGCAGGTTCTTCTACTTTATCTTTAATATCCTGCTGCAATAAAAATTGTGATAACATATTTCCTGACTTATCATCAGCAAAAGAAAGTAGTTGGTCGTTTACCACTGCCATTGAAAGATTGGCAGGCATTGGCAAGCCACGTTCATCTTTCACAAAAAGGGTCATTTTTACTTTTTCGCGTGGTAAGTATTTGTCTTTATCTGTTTCAACAGAAATATTTAAATGCTTGTCTTTATTAACGAAAACTAATCTTTCAGCACGTGGAATAGAATGCGAATCGAATAAAGTTATTTGCGAAACACCAATCGGAAAATTAGTAGTTGGGAAAGTAATTTTGTTAGATCCTTTTTTAGCATTAACAACAGTTGTGTAAAATGATTTTCCACGCACCTGAGCCACTAATGATAATTCTTCAGTTTCGGTTGAATTAATATTAATTGTTACTTCTTCCTCTTTAGAATTATCAACACTCATGGCGTAACCACGTTTCAGCGCTTCGGGTAATTTAAAAGTTTCCGTAATTCCCTCTGGCTTTGTAATCTTTACGGTATATTTTTCTTTAAGCACTGGGTTAAATTTAAAAGCACCCATCCCCTGATGAAAACTACTGAAAGTAGTTATGGCAACACCTTTCTCATCTAAAACCACACCTTCAATATCGGCAGGTTTACCAAATTCGTTTAGTGCGCGAAAAGCAACCGTATTTTCAAAACCACAAAGTAGATCACCACCTTCAGGAAAAGCAGTAAAATCAATGTCGTTTAAGATAATAGGTATAGAACGCGAAACACTTTCTGTACTTCCGTTATAATCGATCAATACATTTAATAAACCATCGCTGGTCTCTAGTTTTGCAGGTAAATTAAATTTAATATATTTAACGCCTTCTTCATCTGTTACTTCTGCTTTCTCGATTATTTTTTTGCCATCAAGATTGCAAACGTATCTGATCTTATAATCCGATAAAGGTTTGTTCTCATTGGTATTTAATTCCAACTTAGCAATAACCTGATCGCCGGCACCAAATGCTTTTTTTTCAAAATTTAATTTCATTTTTAAATTCGGAAGCACAATATCCTGTACCTGAAAATCTCTCTCAAAAGTATTTTCTTCACCTTCATTTTTCATCCAATTTGTATAGGCACGAATTTTATACATACCACCTAACGCTTCGTTATCCAATAAAAAATCACCTGCAGCTTTACCATTTTTTGAAATGATGGTGATCTTTTTTTCAATCCCGCCCTTTGGGTTTAATAATTCAACATGAACTATATCACTTTTATGAGATGGTTTTAAGGTTTGTCCATCACGCACATAAGCGCTGAACCAAATACTTTCACCCGGTTCGTAAAAAGGTTTATCAAAATGCAAATACACTCTATCTTCCGGCAGAGCGTCATTGTATTTCGTCAATTTCTTTTTTATCATGGCAATAACCTCGTTATCCATGGCCATTTTATACACGCTGGCTGGTGTAACCCATGCGGCAAGCGATAAGGTAACCAAACCTATTGCGGCAATACGGGTTGTTTTTGTGGTAATTGATCTGATATTCATTTTATTTATAATTTAAGTAGTTAGTTTTCTATTTAGATGAGGGATCTTTAAAAATTCCATAAAAAAAATATGAGATTGGCCGGAAAAGCCGCCACTACTAGTAAAAACAAAGAATTTATGGAGGTATTTTAGATCTATTAAAATGTTAATATGAAAATATTAGATATATTATTACCTTTCATCCGCTTTTAAAATACCAGGTTACTTTATATTATGTCTGACAGCCCTAAAAAAATAATTACCGAAAAGTTTGAAGTTACTTTACTGGAAGAAAATGTGATTGAAAATTACATTAAGCCCGGTATTGTTGTTGAGGCCGAAGACCTTATTGAGTTAAAAAAAATAAGCTCAGAGCTTACCGACAATAAGCCGTATGTGATTTTAGTTACTTCCGGTGCACTGGCTTCACTTACTAAAGAGGCTAGAGAGCTTTCTGCGAGTAAAGCTTTTATTACTAACGCACTGGCAAAAGGCATTATTGTAGATTCAACTGCTAAAAAAATAATTGGGAATTTTTATCTTAAAGTAAATAAACCGTTCTTACCAACTAAGCTGTTCTCAGAAAAAGAAAAGGCTTTGAAATGGCTTGTAAGCATTGTTAAATAAATTAATTGCCTTATCAGATGAGTTTTTACGACTTAAGTAAAGAAGAACGCGTGGCACTTGTTGCCAGAATAAAAAAAGAGATCTGCTCTGATCTTACAAAAAAAAGCAAAAATAATATTCTAAATTATTTTTCAGATGAAGATACTTATATTAGAAAGTCTGCTTATTTAAGTATTGGCAGAATTTATTTTGAGAAACCCGAATTACAAAAAAAGATCATTTCATTACTGGAAGATCTTTTAGAGAAAGATAATTTCAAGATCCGCCAAACAGTTATAAATGCTGCAGGTGAAATTGGCATTAAAGAGTTTGAGCTTGTTGAACATTTTTTTGACATTGGATTGTTTGACAAACACCATTCGCCAAGAAATGCAGTAATTGGTTCGATCAAAAAGATGAGTGAAAAAAATCCCAAACCTGTTTTAAAGTGGAGCAAAAAATATTTGCATCATGAAGATAAGGAAATAAGACGCGAAATTTGCCATGGTATTGAGTTGAGAGGAAGAACACATCCACAGGACATTTTACCTTTATTAAAAGAACTACAATTTGATACAACTGCTCGTGTAAAAAACACATTGGTTCACGTGCTCGGACAAATAGCCTATAAAAAAGGTTGTTTAGAAACCGTTATTGCCGACCTAAATACTTGGCAAAATAAAGAAGTAGTGCTAAAAGCCATTGATGAGATCATTGATGTGCATTACCGTTACCGGAATTTTTCGGTATTAACCCAAAAAGAAGCGATCGCGTATATACAGAAGAGCTATAAAAAGTAGTAGTAATACTTATTCTGTATATTTGTAAATACAGAAATGAAACTAACAAAACTATTTACAGATCTTTTTGAAAGCGAAAAAGCCGGCGGACTTATTCTCATTTTTTGTACCATCATTTCTCTCTTTATTGCCAATTCATCTTTTCAAACAAATTATACTGAGCTATGGCACATAAACCTGGCCGGCTTAAGTTTAGCACATTGGATAAACGATGGATTAATGACAATCTTTTTTTTGTTGATCGGGCTTGAGCTAGAACGTGAACTTTACCATGGAGAACTTTCTGATCTTAAATCTGCTTCTTTACCTGCTTTTGCAGCCTTAGGAGGCATGATCGTACCAGCCTGTATATTTCTTTTATTTAATTTTGGAACACATGCACAGGCGGGTGCCGGCATCCCTATGGCTACAGATATTGCTTTTGCCGTTGGCGTTATTTCTTTACTTGGAAATAAAATACCTACAGCCTTAAAAGTGTTTTTAATGGCCTTAGCTATTATAGATGACTTGGGAGCTATAATTGTAATAGCGATTTTTTATACCACTTCTATCTCGTTCTTAAATTTAATTATTTCGCTAAGTATTTTTGGAGTACTATTGCTTTTAAACCGATTAAAGATCTACAATCTTATTCCCTATATTATTGGCGGAATAGCCATGTGGTATTTTATGTTACACTCAGGTGTGCATGCAACTATTACCGGCGTGTTATTAGCTTTTGCTATTCCTTTTGGTAATGGCGATGAACGATCAACCTCCTACAAGCTACAACATTTTCTTCATAAACCAGTTGCTTTTTTTATACTTCCTGTTTTTGCATTGGCAAATACCTGTATAGTAATTAATAGTGATTGGCACGAGGGTTTAGCAGAGACAAGTAGTTTAGGTATAATTGCGGGTTTGGTAATTGGTAAACCTTTAGGTATTTGTTTGTTTGTTTTTATTGCCACTTATTTTAAATTATCTTCGTTAGGAAATGACATTAAATGGAGTCACATAATTGGGGCTGGACTATTAGCAGGAATCGGTTTCACCATGTCTATCTTTATTACGTTATTGGCTTTTGAAAAACCTGAACAAATAGATCAGTCTAAAATTGCCATTTTAATTGCCTCATTGATTGCAGGCATTGCCGGTTTTATATGGCTTAAATTTGTTCCTAAAACATCGGAAACCTTAGTTTAAAGCCTGCACAATTATACACTCTGCAGCTTTAGGACTAATATTCACTTCTTTTTTTTGGCAGACCAAAATAATTGAATTATCAAATTCTTCAATAGTTTTTACGGTTATACCTGCGCCAATTATTAGTTGATGTTTATCGAGGTATTTCAAAAATGCGGTGGAGTGATCGGTAACACCCATTACTATATAATTGTTCTTGATCTTTGCTTCAGATAACTTTATAAAATTACTTTTCTGGATCTTTCCTTTTGCATCAGGAATAGGATCACCATGAGGGTCAAAAACAGGGTTACCCAATATCTCTGCGAGTTTATTAATAAGTTTGTCATTTTTCACATGCTCTAATTCTTCTGCTATTACATGCACTTCATCCCAACCAAAGCCTAATTCTTTTACAAGATAGGTTTCCCATATCCTATGCCGCCTTACTATATTCAAAGCCATCTTTAGACCTGCGGTTGTTAACCTGGTGCCATACGATTTTTCGTAAATAACATATTTTAACTCATGTAGCTTACGCAAAGCCTCAGTAACGGAGGCCGGATTAATAGCCAGTTTATCAGCCAATTGCTGGTTGGCCACTACTGCCGTGTTATCTGCAGAGAGATTATAAATGGTCTTTAGGTAGTTTTCTACCGTTTCTGTCCTCATAAATTAATTTTTAGGCATACCAAAAATAATAATTATGCTTTAATAAAAAAAGATCAACTTTGTTAAAGTTTAATACACATGAAAAAAGGACTTTTTATTTTTGTTTTCTTACCTGCAGCCCTTGGCCTTTTATCCGATTGCAAAAAAAAGGAAAAGAAAGATGATCTTAATAATCTTGATTGCTCCGCGATAAACTCAGGCTATTCGTCAGACATAAAGCCGATCATTGCAGCTAATTGTATTTCTTCGGGTTGTCATAACGCAGGTTCCGCTAACGGCGATCTTACAACTTATAATGGTCTTAAAGCAAAAGTAGATAATGGATCAATTGATAACCGTGTGATCCAACAAAGAACAATGCCTCTTTCGGGCTCACTTGCAATGGACGATCTCAAAAAAATAAAGTGCTGGTTAAATTCAGGCGCTCCGAATAATTAAAAAGATGAAAAAGTTTAATTTAGTTATTATAACTGGCGCACTTACACTTATAACCGCTTGTCAAAAGTTAATGCCGCCCGCTCCAAAAGATGAAGATGTTTTAGCGGGCACTATTCCCGGCTTAACACCCGAACAGGAAAAAGAACATCTTGTTGGCGATGCTAATTTTGGAAAAATATTTACAAAAGAAGATGGACTGGGGCCCATTTTTGTTCAGACTTCTTGTGCTAATTGTCATATCGGAAATGGAAAAGGGCACCTTTCTACTGGGCTCACCCGTTTCGCAAATGTAAATGGAACCGTAATTGATTATCTTTTAAATAAAGGTGGTCCACAATTACAACAACATGCCATCTTAGGTTATTTACCGGAAACTTTACCTAGCGAAGCAAATGTTTTTAGTAAACGTATTGCCCCTGCAGTAATGGGCCTTGGTTATATTGCTGCATTAGATGATCAGTCTATTTTAAATAATGCAGACCCTAATGACCTTAACGGTGACGGAATTTCCGGCAGACCCAATTACGTTAGTCCAACTAGCTTTTTTTCTCCGCAGCCAATTCATATTCCTTACAACAATCAATATATTGGTCGCTTTGGAAAAAAAGCGGAGAAAGTAACCATACAGGATCAGGTTGTATTTGCTTTAAAGCAAGATATTGGAATTACCTCTGATTTTGACACGCAAGATCTTTTTAATTATCAATCAGGCATTAATACGGGAGATGGCGTGGCTGATCCAGAGGTTTCTTCAGGATTTGTACATGGACTTATCTTTTACATGCGCACGTTAAAAGCACCAACACGCAGAAATGCAGATAACACTGATGTTGTTGCAGGAGAAAATTTATTTGCAAAAATTGGTTGCACAAGTTGTCATATTCCATCATTTACAACAGCGCAATCGGATATTTCTGCTTTAAGTAATAAAACCTTTCATCCTTACTCTGATTTTTTGTTACATGATATGGGAGAATTATTAGATGATAATTTCCCTGAAGGAAGTGCAAAAGGATTTGAGTGGAGAACGCCACCTTTATGGGGAATTGGTTTGGCCAAAGATTCACAAGGCGGACAAATGTTCTTATTGCATGATGGCAGGGCAAAAACGTTTGCCGAGGCTATTTCTTTTCACGGAGGTGAAGCAGCTAGCAGAAGAACGGCTTTTAATGCTTTATCGCAAACTGAAAAAGATCAGATATTTAAATTTTTAGAAAGTCTTTAATGGATAGAAAAGAATTTATAAAAATTTGCGGCGGCACCTGTTTGGGTTTAGTAGGTATATCACTATTAAATCAAGGTTGTACTGGCACACATTATGTTCAGGGATCATCTTCGGAAAATAAACTCTCAGTTTTAAAAACTGAATTTAAAATCATCAAAAAAAATAAACCCGATTTCAGAAAATATATTGTAGTTAAAAGTGATAAGTTGGAATTTCCGATAATTGTTTACCGCAAAGATGAAAACAATTATGAAGCCATGTTATTGAAGTGTACACACCAGGGAATTGAATTGAATGTAAACGGTGATATCTTAAGCTGTTCTGCCCATGGAAGTGAATTCAGTAACAAAGGAGAGGTGATACAAGGTCCGGCAGATCAAAAATTAAAAACCTTCCCCGTTTCAACTGATGAAAAAAATATTTACATACAATTAATATAAAATGAAAATAGTATTGGCTATAATTTTATTTTTATTAAGCCTGCAAACAATTGCGCAGACAGATTCTTCTTTTATTAAACGTACTCCTGCAGACACAAGTAAATTAAAAATGAATATGGATGCGGTGTATAACCGTCCGTTCTTGACTATGGGCAAATTCCCAGTAGCAGTTGGTGGTTATGTCGAGGCAAACAGTTCTTATTTTGGAACTGATGGCGTTACTGAGGGACTGTCGTTTCAAATTCCACGTTTAACTATTTTTCTCTCGTCCTCCATAAAAAAAAGAATCAAATTTCTATCTGAAATAGAATTTGAAGAAGGTGGAAAAGAAATTGGAATTGAATTTGCATCGATGGATGTTGAGCTACATCCTTTATTAAATCTTCGTGGCGGCGTTATCATGAATCCTATTGGTGCCTTTAATCAAAATCACGATGGACCAAAATGGGAATTTATAGAGCGTCCTTTTTCTGCCACAACCATCATTCCTTCCACCTGGAGTAATGTTGGCTTTGGTTTATTTGGAAAATACGCCGTGAATAATTTTGTTTGGGCCTACGAAGCATATTTAACCAATGGTTTTGACGATAAAATAATTTCGAATCCACAAAACCGAACCTGGCTGCCTGCAAGTAAAGAAAATCCTGAACGCTTTGAAGAAAGTTTTAATGGTGTACCACTAGTAACAACAAAAACGGCAATTCGCCACCGTAAAATTGGCGAGATAGGCGTGTCCTGGATGGGTGGCGTTTATAATCAGTTTAGAGTAGACGGAATAGTTGTAGATAAACAGCGAAGGGTAGATCTTTTTGCTATTGATCTTAATACAACTATTCCAAAAGCAAAAACCTATATTAATGGCGAATGGGTTTGGGCAATGGTAGAAGTACCGGATAATTATACAAAGGAGTATGGCAATAAATTACGTGGCGGCTTTTTAGATGTCGTGCAACCACTATTAAAACGTAAAATTTTAGGCTGGGAGAATAGTACGTTGAACCTAGCCTTCCGAACAGAGTATGTGGATTATAACGTAGGTAAATTTACTGAGACAGAAACAAATATTGCCGATCATATTTTTGCAGTTGTTCCGGGAATAAGTTTCAGACCTTCAGCATTAACTGTGATTCGTTTTAATTATCGTTATCACTGGCAAACAGATCTTCTAGGGAATCCTGCGGCAAGAACCGCAGGAATACAATTTGGTTTTTCGACTTATTTTTAAGAGGCTTCATTCGCTATCTTATTATTAAATAATCATTTAATATCTCCGTTTGTATTGTTCTGTTATTACAAAAAAGCTATATTTAGTGATGCGAAATTTTATAAAATCAGTATTCTGCTTTTTATTTATAATTGGTATCAACTTTTGCTACTCCCAAAAAAACAAAATTGATTCACTTACATTATTGCTAAAAACAGACAAGCAAGATACCGTTAAATTAACCCATTTAAACCTGATCGGATTTATATACATAAACATGGGCGAATACGACAAAAGTCCCATTTACATCACTAATGCATTAGACCTTGGTAATAAAATATCAAACGAAACCAAAACAAGTTCACCCTCAATTTATAAATCAGCCGAAAGAGGTATTGGCGCAGCCTACTATAACAAAGGGATCTACAATTATTATAAAAGTAAATATAATGAGGCAATTATAAGCTTAGATTCGGGAATAATACATCTGGAAGCCGGTGAATATAAAGGAGGAGTTGCAAGAAGTCTGCTGCAAATTGGTGGTATGTATTATTTTCTTGGCAATTATTCAAAAGCTATACAGTATTATATAAACAGTTCCAAAAACTTTGAAAAACTTGGAGAAAAAAGGTCAATTGCCGACGTAAATACAAACATTGGTGCCATTTTCCAGGTGCAAAAAAATTTACCAAAAGCACTTGAGTATTATAAAAACGCATTAGAACAGTACAAAGAAGTAGATTTTAAATTAGGTGTAGGCATGTCATTGATGAATATCGGAAATGTGCTTAAAGAAAAAGGTGATTATAAAATGGCACTTGAAAATTTAACCAATGCACTTAAAACTCAAAAAGGGATTAATTTTAAAAAAGGAATTGCTGAGTGTCATTCCGGGCTGGGAGATCTTTATCGAGTTCTGAAAAAATATGATGAGTCGCTTGAGAACTACTTTTCCGCACTAAATATATTTGACACTTTAAGAGATAAAGAAGGACAGGCCTTTTGTTACAGTTATATAGGAAATGTGTATTTGGCCCAGGGCGCTATAAAAAAAGCAATTGAATACTCTAACAAAAGTTTGGCGCTGGCAAATGAAATTGGTCTTAAGGATATGGAAAAAGATGCCTATCATCTTCTTGCCGATAGCTATGCAGCTATTAACGATTACAAAATGGCCTTTGATTTTCATAAAAAATATACGGAAATAAAAGACACGCTATTTAATAAGGACAATAATAAAAAGATCGCAGAAATGGATGCCATGTACGGCGCAGAGAAAAAGGAGCAGGAGTTAAAATTAATAAAAACACAACAAGATAAAGAGAGAGAAGTAGCAGCGGCAGAAAGCAATCGTCAAAAATTATTTTTATTACTAGTTGCCGCTATTGCGATAGCCGTAGCCATCATCGCCGCCATTATATTCAGATCATTGAAGATCACTAAAAATCAAAATCAAATTATTGAACTTCAAAAAAATGAAGTGCTTCTGCAGAAAGAAATAGTTGAAGAACATCAAAAAGAAATTATTGATTCAATTACCTATGCTAAACGTTTGCAAGAAGCTATATTACCACCAATTGCTTTAATTAAAACACATCTACCCAACAGTTTTATACTGTTTAAACCCAAGGCCATTGTAGCCGGCGATTTTTATTGGATGGAAACCTCAACTGCAACCGGCTCACATAATGAGAAAGAAGAAGAGTTGTTATTTATCGCCGCAGCTGACTGCACCGGGCATGGCGTGCCTGGGGCAATGGTATCTGTAGTTTGCTCAAATGCTCTTAACAGGGCAGTTAAAGAATTTAAATTAGTTGATACCGGAAAGATTTTAGATAAAACGCGAGACTTGGTTATTGAAACCTTTGAAAGAAGTCACTCGGAAGTAAAAGACGGTATGGATATTTCTTTACTCTGCATTAACAAATCGAAGAAACAGGTAACCTGGAGCGGGGCCAATAATCCGCTTTGGTATGTTCAATCAAATAATAAGAATGACACTTTAGATAACGAATTTATTGAAATAAAATCAGACAAGCAGCCTATAGGAAAAACAGAGTTTCCAAAACCTTTTACCACGCATAAATTAGATTATAAAGAGAATAGTACCTTCTATTTATTTACCGATGGTTTTTCCGATCAATTTGGTGGCCCGAAAGGAAAAAAATTCAAGTATAAACAATTAGCTGAGTTACTAACTAAAAATAATAATCTATCTCAGCAACAGCAAGCTGAGATTGTTGAAAAAGCTTTTCTGGAATGGAAAGGTGAACTGGAACAAGTAGATGATGTGTGTATAATCGGAATAAAATTATAATTTACGTCTTGAAACAGAGTGAATAATTTGCATCAAACATATTTGACTTTTACTAAGGAAAAACTTTTTAAAATATTCCTTTCGCCACAAGATTACACGGAGGAAGCTCTTGAAACAGCAAAAAAAGTAGCAGAGCAGAAAGGCTGGAAAGAAGATCTTACTATTTTGTTGGAACAAAAACAGAAAGAAGAAAAATTAAAAGAGACTGAATACGAAAATGAAATTGCAGAAAAAGCAGAGTATTATAAAAAACTTGTAAGTGTTAAAGAACAAAAATATTCTTTTGAAGTACGTATTGCAGATGTGCCTAAATTTGAAGGCGCTTTAAATGACGCTGAAATAGAATTTTTTAGAGAAGATAAAAACATTGGGGCACAAATTGACGTCTACCCTTCACAAACATATTATTTTGTTGCAGAAGATGCGGAAAAAGTTGACGCGATAGTTAAAGAACTTTCACTTATAACTGCGCCATACTTTGATTATAAACCATTTTTTAAAATGGAAGTAATAGTACTTGTTGTAATTGTACTACTCGTATTAATAGCTTTTGCTATACTTTCGTAAAGACATATTAGGAATTCAACTGCTCCCAAAGCATATCCTTTAACTGGATAATGTTTTTTTGACTTGCAGAGGAGAAGAAAATAAAAGGTACTTTATTTTTTCCGGTCAATCTCTTTTTGAGATCCTTCGTCATTTCATTTTCCAATTCCTCATCCAACATGTCAGCTTTACTTATTCCGAGAATCCTTTTTTTATCCAACAACTCTGGATTGTATTTCTTTAACTCGTTCAAAAGAATTTTATATTCATCTACAATATCTTTACTGTCGCAACTTACTAAAAACAATAAAGAAGAGTTTCTTTCAATATGTCTTAAAAAGCGTAAGCCCAATCCTTTGCCTTCGTGCGCCCCTTCAATAATTCCGGGAATATCCGCCATTACAAAACTTTTATGATCGCGGTAACCAACAATTCCTAAATTAGGAACCAATGTTGTAAATGGATAATTAGCTATCTCAGGTTTTGCAGCACTCACCACAGAAAGTAAAGTAGATTTTCCTGCATTTGGAAAACCAACTAAACCTACGTCGGCTAAAACTTTTAATTCTAAGATCTTCCACTCCGTTTTTCCATTCTCGCCCGGTTGAGCGTATTGCGGATTTTGTTGAACAGAATTCTTAAAATTCGCATTGCCCATTCCTCCTCTTCCACCAGGCACCAAAATAATTTCCTGTCCATCTTCAGTTATCTCGCATTCTATTTCACCGGTCTCTTCATCACGGGCAATAGTTCCAAGTGGGACATCTAAATATTCATCGCCCCCCTCTTTGCCCGATTTATTTCCACTTGAGCCATTTACACCGCCTTCGGCAATAATATGCTTACGGTATTTTAAATGAATTAAGGTCCATAATTGTTTATTGCCTCTTAAAATAATATGACCACCCCTGCCACCATTACCACCATCTGGTCCGCCAAAAGCAGTTAACTTGTCTCTGTGAAAATGAACAGAACCTGCGCCGCCTTTACCGCTGCGACAACATACTTTAACGTAATCAACAAAATTATTATCCATCTTCTTCTCTCTTTCAACAAATAAAAAAGACCTAACGCTAAAACGCATCAGGTCTTAATATGTTTAATTTTTTATTTTCTTTTTTTAGTTGCTTTTTTTGGTTTTGATTTAGCAACTTTTTTTATTGCCTTTTTAGGGCTTGTTTTTTTTGTCACAGTTTTTTTAGCAATCACTTTTTTCTTTGCAACTTTCTTAACTGCCTTTTTTGCCTTGGCTACAACTTTTTTCTTAGCCAATTTTTTAACTGCTTTTTTAGGCGCCACTTTTTTGGCTACTTTCTTAACAGCCTTTTTCTTAGCAGCAGGTTTAGCTTTCTTTGCAGCTTTTTTAACTACCGGTTTTGCCGGTGCTTTTTTAACAGGGCTTTTCTTAACCGGAGTGCTTGCTTTTTTTGCTTTCGCTTCCTGTTTTTTGTTTTCCTTTTCTTCCTCAGCTTCTTCTGCCTCTATTCTTTTTATTGCATCAATTTCTAATAATAATTCCGGCGCAATTTCATTTGCTACTTCAAAATCCTGTATGGTAAGATCCAAATGCTCCAAATCGCTTTCTAAAGCAGTAAGATCCATTTCTGCATCTAAAAAAGTAATGCGGTCTACCAACGATTTAAATATCTGATCAATAGAACCAATACCATCAATAGAATGAAATTTTCCTTGTTCGTTATAAAAATTTTTCAGCGGTAATGTTTTTGTATTGTATTCTAAGATACGACGACGGATAATGTCTTCATTCCTGTCATCTGCACGTCCGCTTGACTCACCTCTTTTTAATAAACGTTTTGTTAACTCTTCGTCGTCAACTTCCAATGCTAACATTCCACTAATGCCAGTACCCTTTTTCTGCAACAGATCATCTAAGGCAATTGCCTGCGCAGTTGTTCTTGGAAAACCGTCAAAAATAAAACCTTTTGCGTTGGTGTTATCATCCAGTTTGGATTCGATCATACCAATAACAATTTCATCACTCACCAATTCTCCCTTATCCATTATTTCTTTAGCTTTTTTTCCTAAAGCTGTTCCTCTGTCAATTTCGCTGCGCAAAATATCACCAGTGCTTAAATGCACTAAACCATATTTACTTATCAGGTTTTCTGATTGTGTACCTTTACCTGCTCCCGGAGGGCCAAATAATACAAGGTTTAACATTTTTTTCATATGCTGTTGTTTTAATTCTTTTTTTAATTTTTACGCGAGAACGTAGATCTCTTTTAAATTTCTTCCTAATCCGTCATAATCCAAACCGTAGCCAATTACAAAATCGTTTGGGATCTTCATGCCGTAATAATCTATTTTATATTCTTTTTTGTAGGAATCGGGTTTTAATAATACCGTTGCTACTTTTATTTGTTTTACGTTCTTCCTATTTAAAACAGTAATTAATTTTTCTAGTGTAATTCCTGTATCAACAATATCTTCAACTATAATTACTGTTCTTCCTGTTATGTCTTCTGACAGACCAATTAATTCTGTTACCGTTCCGCTACTTGTTGTACCGTGATAACTTGCCACTTTTATAAAAGATATTTCGCAAGGTATGCTTACTTCTTTTAAAAGATCGGCAGCAAACATAAAAGAACCATTTAACACCACTAAAAAAAGAGGTTGGTCATTCTTTAGTTCGTCATTTATTGAGTTCGCAATTTTTTTTACAGCTTCAGATATTTGTTGTTGAGAAATATATGGCTTAAATTGCTTATCTTTTATTGTAACGACATCACTCATACGTTAACAAATATAAGGTTTTTTGATATTTGTATATTTGCATTGTGGCAGAAACAGGAAAAAATATTGATCTGGCGGCAGATCTGCTCTTAAAGGGCAATTTAGTTGCTATTCCAACCGAAACGGTGTATGGCCTGGCTGCTAATGCCCTTAACGAAAAAGCGGTTCTTTCTATCTTTGAAGCTAAACAAAGGCCTTTTTTTGATCCTTTGATCATTCATCTACCAACTATTGAAAGCATTGATAAATATGCCTATTTGACCAATCTGCGCTTACAAAAACTGGCAAAAGCCTTTTGGCCCGGGCCTTTAACGCTTTTGCTCCCAAAAAAAGAAATCGTTCCAAATCTTGTAACATCGGGTTTGCCCAGCGTTGCCGTAAGAATACCCAATCATAACCTTACCTTAGAGTTACTTAAAAAAATAAATGTTCCTTTAGCAGCGCCAAGCGCAAACCCTTTTGGCTATGTAAGTCCAACACAGCCGGCACATGTTAATAGTCAGTTAGGTGATAAAATTGCTTATATCCTGGACGGCGGCGCCTGTGAAGTTGGCCTTGAATCTACAATTGTGGGCATTGAAGATGATAAAGTGTGTATTTTCCGTTTGGGTGGATTAGCGTTGGAAGAGATTGAAAAAGTTGTTGGAAAAACAGAATTGCGAATTAATAATTCGAGTAATCCTGTGTCGCCGGGACAATTAAAAAGTCATTATGCGCCTAAAAAACCTTTATATATTGGCGAGATAAAACAATTACTCGAACAAAATAAAAACAAAAAAATAGCGATTATTTGTTTTGGTGAAGCGGATTTTGAAGGAAAAGATCTGATCGTATTCAATCTTTCTAAAAGTAAAAATTTACAGGAAGCAGCAATTAATCTATTTAAATTTTTACGACTTGCTGACGAAAGTGATGCGGATGTAGTACTTTGTGAAAAAGTTCCTGATATCGGTCTTGGTCGAGCAATTAATGATCGATTAAGAAGAGCTGCTGGTTAACTATTCTACAATTAATTTTTTGAATTTGGCGGTTGCTTTAGTTTTTATTTCTAAAGTATAAACCCCGGGTGTAATATCATTTAAGTTTAAATTGATGCGGTTGTCATAAAAAGATCTTTCTGCAACTACTCTTCCAGTAATATCGATGATAGATATTTTATATTCGTCGCAATCCGACATCGTAATGTTTAAACTTTGATTTACAGGATTTGGAAAGAAATTAAATTCAAAATCTTTTTTATTTTCTTCAATGCCAACAGAAGAAGTATTCGTGTACCAAATAGGCGACGTTACTATCCATTGTCCATCAGCCTGCTTTATTTCTGCAAAATAATAATATTCCATATTAGCGATCATAGGACTTACATCGTTGTAAGTTGCAGTGTTATTATTTAAAGAAGTATAAACAACTGTTGGATAGGTGCCCGTGTGATTATTAATACCCTTCCAGATCTTTATACTGTCAGCCTGCTCGCCATCCATATCATTATGCACTACATTAAAAACAGGATTTAAACTTCCGGTTAAAATAGAGCCCATGATATTGCCATTCATATTAAAATCAATTTTTGCATTCCAGTCATCGCTGCCATAAAAATGCATTTGCTGCATAGCTGTAGTTAAATTTGCACGTGTTAGTGAAGGCATTAATACTACTAAGCGACCAGCAGTACTTCTTCCAAAAGTTGTGTAATGATTATCATGGTCATAACCAATACCTAGATGATAACCCACGGATAAAAGTTTTTTGTAATAAGAAAAATAATCGCCCAACGGATAGTCATTGTAGTTTGTAAATGTGCTAAAAGCTAAACCACTGCGCAGCGGTGTGCCTACTATTGCACTGTCGTAAGTAGCATTGTATGCCGAGTATGCTAACGCGGTTGCGGAAGTTCCGTTAGTTGAAAAATCGCTGAAGCCCGGATGCGCTAAATAACAAAATGCGTTTGGATTATTTTTTATTTTTCTAAATAGACCATCATAATCGGGTTTTGCATTATATATATCATAGTTATTTCCGACAACTGTTGGCACAGATGATTCCCAACCAATTAACTGGTTAAAACCATAAATTATAACATGCCCGGCATAGGTAGAAGAAACACCCCACTCCATACCAAACAATGATAAAAATGTGCCATCCTGGTTAGCGTTATTTGCCATTGTTAAACCAGGTTGAAAGCTCTGGATCTGGAAACCGGGATTATTGCTGCTTGAATAATGGTTATGTTCTGAAATGCCTAAGAAATCAAAATTTTGGCTCTGCTTTGCAAACGCATATGCACCAACCGGATTATTTACACCGCTTGATGTAGAATCCTTACTCCCATCGCTAAACCCTGTATGCGAATGTAAATTCCCGAAATAATAATTATAGGTTTGTGATGAAACAGTTAACGTTGCAACTGAAATTAAGAAAGAAAAAAATCTGGATCTCATTGACTAAAGATAATAAATAAATAGCTATGTTTTAGCCATCTTTTTCATTTAACAATTCCTTTACGTTTTTTCTATGTATCTTTAAATATCATTTTTAATTAATAAGTAATGAAAAAAATAATCCTAGCCGCTCTTTTGCTTATTGGCAACTGCATGTTAGCGCAATTTCCAAATGTATTGATCAGTACCTTGAATCAACCCGAAGAAGTTGCTATTGCAATAAATCCAAAGAACACAAACCAAATAGTTGCAGGCTCTAATCTAAAAAATGCATACCGGAGTAACGATGGTGGCGCTACCTGGAGTTACCAAATATTGTCTTGCAATGCTTATGATGTTTACGGCGACCCGGTTATGATCTGGGATACAGCCAACGCCTGTTATTACATACATTTATCAAATCCCAATTCGGCCATAACGCCCGGCGGCACTTGGGTTGATAGGATAGTGGTGCAAAAATCCGGTGATTTTGGACAAACATATACTACCTGTGTTGGCGTTGGAAAAAATGGCGCCAAAGTACAGGATAAAGCCTGGGCTGTAGTAAATCCATACAATAATGAGATGCACATGACCTGGACACAATTTGACAATTACGGAAGTTCGGCGCCACTTGACAGTTCCATTATTTTATATTCAAAATCAAGTGATGGAGGAAATACATTTTCAATTCCAAAACGAATATCAAAATTTGCAGGCAATTGTATTGATGCCGATTCGACTGTTGAAGGTGCAGTGCCTGCCATTGGCCCTTTAGGGGAAATTTATGTTGGCTGGGCGGGACAATATGGTTTGATGTTCCAAAAATCTACTGATGGGGGCACAACCTGGTTGCCTACAGAACAATTGGTAAATTCTTTTATTGGTGGATGGGATTATACCATTAGTGGTTTATATCGCTGCAACGGATTGCCTTTTACATTTTGCGACCTGAGCAATTCTCCTTACCACGGAACTATTTACATGAACTGGAGCGATAAAGCTAACGGTGTAAATGACGGTGATGTTTGGATTACAAAATCATCCAACGGCGGAACCACCTGGAGCGCACCTTTTAGGGTAAATGATGACGTGCCCGGTAAACAACAATTTATGAGCGCCATGACCATAGACCAGGTTACGGGATATGTGTATGTTCTTTTTTATGACCGCAGAAATTATGCTTCGGGAAATAATACAGATGTGTATATGGCTGTATCTACAAATGGCGGTGCAAGTTTTACAAATTATAAAGTTAACGCTAATCCATTTTCGCCAAATGCAGGATATTTTTTTGGTGATTATATTGGCATCTCGGCACACAACAATGTAGTTAGACCCATCTGGATGCAAATGACCAACAGCGGCGCACTAAGTGTTTATACAGCATTAGTTAGCCCTGCAACATTAGGAATTGAAAATAAAAAAGAAGAAAATCTTGGTTCAATATCCGCGTCGCCCAATCCGTTTAAAACAGAAACTACCGTTGGATTTACGTTAACCAAAGATGCAAAACTAACCATTCAGTTAGTAGATAATGTTGGCAAACTAATTAAAGAATTAGTTACCACTAAAAATTATAGCGCAGGGAAAAATAAAATTGTAATTAATGCGCAGGAAAATAATTTAAAACCAGGAATTTATTATGTTGCTTTTTATGGCGACGAGAAAAGTAAGTTTACGAAGATAGTTTTAGAATAGAATTACTTTTTATAGATCAAAGCTACCGCGTAAGCATTTACGCCTTCTCCTTTTCCAACATAGCCCAACTTTTCATTAGTGGTAGCTTTTATAGAAATTTCGTTGGTGGTTACTTCACAAATTGGCGCTAAAATTTCCTGCATTTTTTTTATGTGCGGATTTATTTTTGGGTCTTCTAAACTTAAAGTAGCATCAATATTACCCACGTAATAATTATTCTCTTTCAATAATTTTATAACCTCAGTCAATAATTTTTTGCTATCAGCACCTTTGTATTTTGGATCTGTATTTGGAAAATGAAAACCAATATCGCGCAAGTTTGCTGCGCCTAATAAGGCATCACAAATGGCATGTAACAATACATCGGCATCGCTATGGCCAACACAACCCTTACTAAATTCTAGTTTAACACCGCCCAACCAAAGCTCGCGACCCTCGCCTAAAGGATGCACATCATAACCAAAACCAACTCTTATATTCACGCTCATTGTTGTATGTTACATTTAGTATCTGCAGTAGAAAGATCCTGGCAATATTTTTTTGCTTTACTGCGTGTAGTTTCAATTTCACCCGCAGGATAAGTTGCGTTAGCATTTTTACATTCACAGGTATAATTTTTTTTGCAGGAAGAAAATCCTACAGATAAAAAAAACGAAACAAAAATTATTGTTTTCATAATACTGAATTTAATTTACGCTTTAATTGCTTCTACTCCCGGTAATGTTCCTTGTTCAATATACTCTAATAATGCGCCACCACCCGTGCTAACATAACTTACTTTATCCGCTAAGTTATATTTGTTAATGGCCGCTACACTATCTCCTCCGCCTATTAACGTAAAAGCGCCATTCTTTGTTGCTTCTACAATATCAAATGCAGCTTGTTTGGTGCCGTTCTCAAAACTGCTCATTTCAAAAACGCCCATCGGACCGTTCCATAAAATGGTCTTTGAGTTTTTAATTATCTCGCCAAACATTTTTATCGTTTTTGGTCCAACATCCAAGCCCATCCACCCATCGGGTATCTTATCAATATCCACTTCTTTTGTGTTAGCGTCGTTTGCAAAATTATCTGCAACAATAGCGTCAACAGGTATACATAAATTTACACCTTTTGTTTTTGCTTTGCTAATTAATTCTTTGGCAATTTCTAAACGATCGTCTTCGCAAAGCGATTTACCAATTTGCCCACCCATAGCTTTTACAAAGGTAAAGGCCATACCACCACCAATTAAAATGTTATTGGCTTTGCTCATTAATTGTTCTATGATCAAAATTTTATCACTTACTTTTGCGCCACCTACTATTGCAGTAAAAGGTTTTTGTGTTTGGTTCAATACCTTATCAATGCTGGCCACTTCGCCTGCCATTACAAAACCGAAACATTTTGCTTCCGGTTTAAAATATTTTGCAATTACGGCGGTTGAAGCATGTGCGCGATGAGCGGTACCAAAAGCATCATTCACATAAATATCGCCATGCTTGCTTAATTTTTCGGCAAATTTTTCATCGCCTTTTTCTTCTTCTTTATAAAAACGTAAATTCTCTAACAACAAAACTTGTCCACTTTTTAAAGCAGCGGATTGTTCAAATGCTTTTTCACTAATACAATCATCTGCAAATAAAACAGTTGTTCCTAACTGTTTGCTTAATTCTGCAACAATATGTTTTAAAGAATATTTATTAGTTGGTCCTTCTTTTGGCCGACCTAAATGACTCATCAATACAAGGCTTCCGCCATCTTTTAAGATCTTTTTTAAAGTGGGAATAGCGGCGCGAATGCGGGTAGAATCGGTCACTTCAAAATTTTCGTTCAATGGCACATTAAAATCAACGCGAATAACCGCGCGTTTGTTTGAGAAATTTATGGAGTCAACTGTTTTCATATGTAGTTCTTATTGTTTTTAATTATAATATGGAATATGTCATGCGATCTTTATTGTGTTTTTTCTCAATCGCGCATGACTATTTCATATAACTAAGCTAAATTTAAACTAATTTTTTTAAACTTTTTTCAAATGCCGAAATTGTTTTATCAAGATCTGCAGCAGTGTGCGCCTGGCTCACAAAGCCAACCTCGTAACCACTCGGACCAAGATACACACCATTTTCTAACAAAGCATGATACAATGTTTTAAAATAACTCATGCTGTTGGCATCAATTTCATCTGCATTATTTATAGTTTCTTTTTCTGTGAAGGCGATCCAGAAAATAGATCCTAAATGAAACAACTTAAATAAGTTAAATGGGTTAATTTTGTTGATACCATCCACTAAATATTTTGTTTTTGTTTCAAGATCTGTATAAAAATTTGGTGCTAAACATTCTGTTAATTGTGCTATGCCAGCACTCATCGCAACAGGATTACCGCTTAATGTTCCTGCCTGGTAAACCGCTCCTTCCGGCGAAATATTGCTCATAATTTCTTTGCTCGCGCCATAAGCACCAACAGGGAAACCACCACCAATAATTTTTCCGTAAGTAATAATATCCGGTTGTATATTATACATTCCTGCAACACCACAAAAACCCATTCTAAATCCACTGATGACCTCATCAAAAATTAATAAAGTTTTATTAGCAGAACAGATCTCCCGCAAAAATTCTAAAAATTCTTTTCCCTGTAACAACAAACCATTATTAGCAGGAACGGGTTCAATAATGATACAGGCAATTTCATTTTTAAATTTTTCGAAAGCTTCTTTTACCGCTTCTTTATTATGCAAAGGCACAACAATCGTTTCGTTCACAAAACTTTCGGGTACACCTGCACTGCTTGAATTACCAAAGGTTACCAAACCACTGCCCGCTTTTACCAAAAGCGAATCTACATGTCCATGATAACAACCCTCGAACTTTAATATTTTATTACGTTTTGTAAAACCGCGTGCCAAACGAATGGCGCTCATTACCGCTTCTGTACCACTGCTTACAAATCGTATTTTTTGAATGAATTTATTATTTGATAAAATAAGTTCGGCCAACTCATTCTCTAATTTTGTTGGAGCGCCAAAAGACGTTCCGTTGCGCATTGTTTTATCTACAGCATTCAACACTTTATCATTAGCGTGGCCTAAAATTAATGGCCCCCAACTGCAGCAATAATCAATGTATTCATTTCCATCTGCATCCCAAATATGCGAGCCTTTTCCTTTTTCAATAAAAAGAGGGTTGCCACCAACACTTCTAAAAGCACGTACCGGTGAATTTACACCACCCGGAAAATAATTTTTTGCTTTTTCAAAAAGCTCGGCAGACTTTGTTGTGTTCATAGAGAAATTTTGGCAAAATTAACTAAAAATTAAAGATTTCGGGTTTCTTATTCCGGGTTTCGTGTTTTAGCAAGTGAAACTAAATTTTTAGCTTGTTTAAAAATGTTAAAGAGTGTATTAACGATATTTTTTTTATCATTGTGGTTCAATAATTGATAACTTTAACGTAAACAAATACACTATGAAAAAAATTATTTTAGCCCTTTTAGTTGTAACAGCGTTCGCATTTACCTCTTCGCGTGGTGATGGTGATAAGATCCCTTCTTCAACCGTAAAAAAACTGGATGGTACAAAAGTAAATACCAGTACTTTTTCTAATAACGGAAAACCAATTATTATTAGCTTTTGGGCTACCTGGTGCAAACCTTGTAAAAAAGAATTAGATGCGATACAAGAAAATTATGCAGACTGGACAAAAGAGACCGGTGTAAAACTGATTGCTATTAGTATTGATGATGCGCGTAGCGCAGGTAAAGTAGTTACTGATGTAAAATCTAAAGGTTGGGATTACGAAGTGTATATTGATGAGAACTCTGATTTTAAACGTGCTATGAACGTAAACAACGTACCTCATACGTTTTTAGTGGACGGAACAGGCAAAATAGTTTGGAGCCATAATTCATATACCGAAGGTGATGAAGATGCTTTATATGAAAATGTGAAGAAACTGGCCAAAGGTGAGGCATTGGCCCACTAATAACCACTTATAAAAAGGGGAAATAAATTTTTGTTTTTAACACAAAAATTACCTTATTTTACCCTCATGCAAAACAAATATTTTAAAAGTAGCCTAACAGCTACTTTTTTATTGATTCTTATTCTAAATGCTTTTAACATTAAGGCTCAAAGCATTGCAGATGAAGCAAATTCGGTGCATGGCTATTTTCAGATAGATGCACAATATTACAAACAAGATACTTTAATTGGCGCGCCCATTGTGCCAGAAAAAATGCTTTCCAATGCATTTGGGAACATTAATTATACCAAGGGTAAATTCTCGGCCGGCGTGCGTTACGAGGCTTACAACAATGTGATGCAAGGTTTTGACCCGCGTTATAAAGGTCAGGGTATTACCAACCGTTTTGCACGTTACCAGGATCAATTATTGGATATTACCATTGGTAATATTTACGAGCAGTTTGGTAGCGGTTTGATCTTTAGAACCTATTACGAACCGGGTTTATTATTTGATAATTCATTAGATGGAATTCGTGTTATTTCTAATCCAGTAAGAGGTTTAACTTTAAAAGGTGTGGTTGGTAAACAAAGAACTTTTTTTACTGTTGGGCCGGGCATTGTAAGGGGTTTTGATGGAGAGTTGAATATTAACGAGGCCCTGGATTCGATGGCAGCTAACATTAAAACAAAGGTAATTATAGGTGGTAGTTTTGTAAGTAAAAATCAACCTGACCAAAACCCTGATTTTGTAATGCCGGAGAATGTTGGTGCTTACAGCGGAAGAATGAATGTTATAAGAGGCGGTTTTAATTTTTTTGCGGAGTATGCACAAAAGGAAAATGATCCTGCAGCAGCCAATAACACTACTGTTGGCGGAAAAAATTATTTCAGTTACCAGCAGGGGGATGCCATGTTCCTTTCTACATCTTATGCTACCAAAGGTTTTTCTTTTTTGTTGCAGGCAAAACGAATTGATAATATGAGTTTTAGGAGTGACCGTGACGCCACTTTACAAAATCTTTTAATTAATTATTTGCCCGCTACAACCAGGCAACATACGTATTTAATGCCTGCCTTTAGCCCTTATGCCACACAGCCTACGGGCGAAGTTGGTGGTATGGCAGAGATGCAATTTAAAGTACCAAAAGGTTCAGCATTAGGCGGTAAATATGGTATGGATATTACCTTAAATGCTTCGCAGGCAAACTTATTAAAGCCAATTAATATTAACGATAGTACAACCACTTCAAAATTATACCGAACCAATTACGAAGAGGTTGGAAATGAATTGTACCACGATTTTTTTATTGAGATCACCAAAAAATTCACTAAAAAATTCAAGGGTACATTTATGTTTGCCAACCAATTTAACAACATCAATATTGTACAGCACAATACACCTAAAGGACCCTACAAAAATGTTTTAGCAAATATTGAAGTTATAGATCTTACCTATAAATACAAAGGCAATTCGGCCATCCGTATTGAATTACAAGGTATGCAGAGGGATAATAAGGATACCTTAAATTTAGGCAGTTGGGTGGTTGGTTTAATAGAATGGACGCCAAATACCCACATATTTGTGGCTGCTATTGACCAGTATAATTATGGCAACCCGGTTGAGAACCTAAGGTTACATTATGTTTATTTTAGCACCGGTTATACCAGCGGACCTCACCGTATTTCTTTAAGTTATGGTAAACAAAGAGCTGGAATCTTTTGCGTTGGTGGGGTGTGCCGGACCGTACCGGCAAGCAATGGTTTTGCTATTTCAATTACCAGTAGTTTTTAGTATCTTTATATATAATAAGAGAGTAACATGAAAAAGATAATTTCAATATTTACAATTTTACTGACACTTGGTTTTATTTCTTGTGATCGAATTAAATCTCCGATCGTAAAGAAAAATACAGCAGTGGGAACAAGTTTTGTTACTAAAAATAATCTTGCTGTTTACAATTACAAAAAAACAATGCTGGAAGATTACACGGGAATGAGGTGTCAAAATTGCCCGGACGCAGCTACGGCAGCCGCAAATCTTTCTGCAACTTATGGCAGCAGTTTAATTATAGTTGGAGTTCACGCAGGATCACTTGCAAACCCATTTGGAAATTATACTGCAGATTACAGAACTGAAGCCGGGGATGTTTGGAGCGGAACTGCCGGATTCGGGATTATTGCCTACCCAAGCGGAATTATTAACAGGAAAGCTTATGCTCCTAATGGAATAATTACTTATTATACAACCTGGTCATCAGTTTTAGCAATTTCAAATACAGATCCATTGATTGTTAAATTAAAGGTGACTACAAATTATGATACATTAGCAGGGGCTTTAAATACAGACGTTAAAGCCTATTTCCAAACGGCATATGCTCAAAATCTTAATATTTCTATTCTTGTAACAGAAGATGGTGTTATTGGAAAACAAGATGACCATGGAACAGAAGTTGACGATTATGAATTTGAACATATGTTACGCGGTGCCTTAAACAGTCCTTGGGGCGTACCTTTAACAACAAGTGCAAAAGCCGCCAACGATTCGGTAAGTTATTCTCTTAATGATTTTAATTTAAAGGGCATGACCTATACCATTGACAAGCCAGATCCGACACCGGATGTTGTTAAACCAATTGTAGTGAATGATAAGAATATTTCAGTTATTGTGTTTGTACACAATGCTGCTACAAGAGAAATTTTACAAGTTGAGAAAGTAAAGATCAGGTAATTAATACTGCTCTTTATCGCTTGGAAAATCTTTGCTTTTTACATCTTTGATATATTGCTTAAAAGCATTTCCCATACTCTCGTACAAGTTTAAATAACGGCGTAAAAAGCGTGGGCTAAATTCATGCGTCATGCCCAGCATATCGTGTGTCACCAATACTTGTCCATCAGTACCAACACCAGCACCAATACCAATTACAGGAATAGAAATAGTTTGAGAAACTTTAGTTGCCAATGCAGCCGGAATTTTTTCTACTACCAAAGCAAAACAACCATATTGTTCTAATAATTTTGCATCTTCTAATAAACGTTCTGCTTCATCCTGTTCTTTTGCCCTTACCGTGTACGTTCCAAATTTATAAATGCTTTGCGGGGTTAAACCCAAATGTCCCATTACCGGAATACCAGCCGTTAAGATCCTTTCTATACTTTCTTTAATTTCACGCCCCCCTTCTAGTTTTACGGCGTGCGCACCACTTTCCTTCATAATTCTAATAGCAGAGTTTAAAGCCTCTTTAGAATTGGCCTGATAAGATCCAAAGGGTAGATCAACAACAACCAAGGCTCGGTCAATTGCACGAATTACACTTCCTGCATGATAGATCATTTGATCTAATGTTATTGGTAAGGTTGTTTCGTGTCCTGCCATTACATTAGAGGCACTGTCTCCAACCAATATTACATCTATGCCGGCATTATCAATGATCTTTGCCATGGTGTAATCATATGCAGTAAGCATAGCGATCTTTTCACCTCTTTGTTTCATTTCCTGTAAAACGTGAGTGGTAACTTTTTTTACTTCTTTACGGGTTGGCATGTTTAAAATATAAAATGATTTAAATAAAAAACCCAACCGAAACTCGATTGGGTCTTTTGAAAATATTGTGAATACTAGTAAGTAGAGAAACCTTGTTTATCAGTGATCTTGTGTTCAATTAATAAACCAACACAGGCAGCATCAGTTGCTTTGTGTTTATCTTTTTCCGTAGCCCCTTGCGGAACAACTACTTCGATAATTAACTGACGAGTACTTACGCTTTGGAACTCAAAAATAGGAGTATCTTCTGCAGTTGAGTTATTAAATAATAATTCGTTAGTACGCGAATCAAAGATCTTGTAATTTACTTTGTCACCTAAAACAGTTTCGCAGCAAACAGAGATCCTGTAATCCATTCCTTTATAAATTACACAACGCAATTTAGAAACCATGCCTTGATTAAATAAACCGCTTTTGCTTTGCGCATTGTATTGCCAGTTAGCGCCTTTATCTTTTTCTAAAACGCAATATTTTTTATGGAAATTTCCACAAACTCCCGCTTGGGAGAAAGATGATGTGCTAATTAAAGCAACAATAAATATGGTTATAATGTATTTCATGATAAAAATATTATTTAGTTAATGTGTAAGAGTTACGAATAGATTTAATTTTTGCTACTATTGTTTCGTAAACTTCTTTAGTGATGAATAATTGTTTTCCACCACCTAACATAGCAGTTTTACTACCTTCTTTTCCGCTTGCTGCTGTAGCATCTTTTTCGCTGATCTTATTAAATTCTGCTAATAGGCCATCAAAATCTGCTTTTACAGAAGCAACATTTGCATCAGACTCATGTTTCTTTAAAAACTCAACTAAATTCTCTAAAGTGTATTTTTGATCTGCTAGGCGCTCAATAACCGGACTTTTCTCTTCAAATTTTGCAAGATTAACAGCGATGTAGATACTCTCTAACCAACCACCTGCAACAACCAGTGCCAAAGTTGGGCCTTGTTTGCTATCTTCTAAAGCTTCGAAAGACGAGAAATAAACATCATCTGTAATTACTGCTAGTGAGTCTGAAGAACCAACATTGTTTTGCAAACGTTTTAAAACTTCAGGCTTAATGGCAGTAGAAACACCAATTTGATCGCCCATTGCTTTTACGGTTTTAAAATATTTTAAAGCCTCAGAGCCTATTTCAAAGATACTGCAGTAGCTAAGATCGCAACTATAAATACCAAAATTTAAAGCTTTTGATTTGTTATCAGTATAATTTTTTTCGTTGCTTGGAGCGTTTAAGAACGACGTGTTATTGTTGCCTTTTCCACCAACCATTTTAATAAATGTTAGCATCTCGCCTGGAGATGGAACTTGGAAAAAAGTTTCTGATACCGGGTTGATCTGAGGCTCTTCTGTTTTTACAGAATCTCCTGTTTCAATGTCTTCGGATTTTTCTCCGCCTCCGCAACTGCTGAATGTGAAGGCAGTTATTGCAGATAAAAATAATAGAGTTGATTTGTTCATCGGTTCTTTTATATTTTTTAAAGATATTATTTTTTTTAGTTTTTTAATAATTTATTTACCAAAGCGGCTGCCTCGTGAAATTCAATAGCAGAGTACACTTTTAGACCTGATTCATCAATTATTTTCTTGGCTGCTTCGGCATTGGTACCCTGTAAACGCACTATAATTGGCACATTTATGGTTCCCATGTTCTTATAAGCATCTACAATACCCTGCGCAACGCGGTCGCAGCGTACAATTCCACCAAAAATATTAACTAAAATAGCTTTAACATTTGAATCTTTTAGTATGATCCTAAAGGCTTTTTCAACACGTTCAGCATTTGCCGTACCGCCAACATCTAGGAAGTTAGCGGGCTCGCCGCCACTTAATTTAATAATATCCATTGTAGCCATGGCTAAACCTGCGCCGTTAACCATACAACCAACGTTACCGTCAAGTTTAACATAGTTCAATTCAGCAACACGTGCTTCAACATCTGTAGGATCTTCTTCTGTGATATCGCGCATAGCCTCATAATCAGGGTGACGGAACAAACCGTTATCGTCAAATGAAACTTTAGAATCTACTGCAATTATTTTATCATCACTGGTTTTTAAAACCGGATTTATTTCAAATAAAGAAGCGTCAATACTTTCGTAGGCCTTGTATAAGGTCAATACAAATTTCACCATTTCTTTGAAAGCGTTGCCGCTAAGACCTAAGTTAAATGCGATCTTACGTGCCTGAAACGATTGTATACCAACGCGTGGATCGATCTCTTCTTTCCAGATCTTTTCGGGAGTATGCTCTGCAACATGCTCAATATCCATACCACCCTCGGTACTGTAAATGATCGTGTTTCTTCCTTTAGCGCGATCTAAAAGCACGCTCATATAAAATTCTTTTGTTTCAGAAGCGCCAGGATAATATACATCCTGTGTAATTAAAACTTTGTTTACCAATTTGCCTGTAGCACTTGTTTGTGGTGTTATTAAATGCATACCAAGAATAGCAGATGCTTTTTCTTTTACCTCATCTAAATTTTTTGCAAGCTTTACCCCGCCCCCTTTACCACGGCCACCCGCATGAATTTGCGCTTTTACAACAACCCAATCGCTATTGTATTTTGCTTTTAATTCTTTTGCAGCTGCAACAGCTTGTTCTGCAGTTTCGGCAACAATTCCTTCCTGGATTGCAACGCCAAAACTTTTTAAAATGCTTTTTCCCTGATATTCGTGAATATTCATATAATTGGTTTAAATAATGTGCTTCTTAATAAGTAACTAATGTGCTTCAAATTTAAGGTTTTATTTGGAAAAGAGAAGTTTTCAGGCAAAAAAAATCCCGATAAAATGGCTTTTATCGGGATCATTTAAAGTTAAATTTTATCTGTAAATACTTACGTTACCTTTTTGGTCATAAGTTCTATCATCTTTTCCTGTTGCCTTAATGATATAAAAATAGGTTCCTGCCGGTAATTCTTTGCCAGCCGAGCTTTTGCCGTCCCATTCAATATTTCCGGTAGTGCTGTTACTTTCGTAAACTTTATTGCCCCAACGATCAAATATGATAGCATTTATTTCTGAAACATTAGCCACTTTTAAGAAGAACACATCATTGCTTCCATCACCATTTGGTGTAAAAACATTGGGCACTTCTAACTTAGAAGGAAGTTCAACTTTTATTACTTTATAAACGGTGTCCAAACAAGCTCCTTTTACAACAAACATAGTTACAGTATAAGTTCCTGCATTACTATAAGTTGTCACTGGCGAAATACTCGCAGATGTAGTTATCTGGCTTTGTCCATTACCAAAACTCCAAACAGAGGTAATGCTTGATGAGCCTGTAGCAGTTGAACTAGATGCTGAAAGGTTAGTAAAGCTTACAATCAATGGTGCATAACCTGTATAAGTACTTGGCAAGAAATCACCGGTTATTCCTCCGTTAATTACCTCTACCACTCCATATGATTGACAACCATTAACAGTGTTTGTTACGATGATCTTATAAGGCCCTGGCTTATTAACAGTTGTTACAGATGACGTATAAGAACTAAAAGAAGTAGTTGGTACAGCAACCCACGAATAAGTGAAACCAGTTGTAGGTCCTGTAATAATAGGAGAAATTGTTGCAGTAGTATTTACGCCACAATCTAAAATAAACGGTGCTGGTTGGTTTGGTGTATTTACATTAGGATAGATTCTATTATCTGCAATAGTTTTTGTTGCTACTGCTGTACAACCGTTATTAAGATCTTTTGCAACTAGGGTATACTGATTGGCAACACCAGCAGGCGTAAACGCAAAATAGGTAGACGTTACCTGTTGTGTGGGTTGTGGCGATGGCCCAGACCAGATATAACCAATTACGGGCAATGTTGGGAAGAAGGTTGCAGGGATGTTACTTGTACTACCATTTGTAAGGGTAATGCCAACTGTAGGAGTATTACAGTCTATAGTATTACTACCAGTAATTAAAGCTGTAGGTTTTGCAGTATTTTGATAGATCGTCAATGTTTGCGTGCTCTTACATTTATTAATAGCATCAGTTACAGTTAATGTATAGGTGCCAACTATGGTATTAGTTGGAGATGCAGTATTCGTAGATACCGTTAAGGTGTCGTTTGGCACCTGCCCTGCTGGTGGGCCGGGAAAAGCCCAGCTAAAGCTGGTGTTAGGTGTACCACTAAAACCTTGTATCACAGTTTTAGGAACATCACAAGTTAACGTTTTTGTAACAGCTGTTGCATTTATTAGTGGTGCAAAGGTGTTTGATATAATAGATACCTGAACAGTAGTTTCACAACTGTTTGTATTGTCATGAACAATCACTGTGTACTGACCCGGTATGTTTGCTGTATAAGTAGATGACCCGCCTAATGTATAAGTTGGTCCTACATACGTTGGCGGTAGCACTGTATATGAAACTGGTCCGCCGGGTACTGGCACCGTTGTAACACTCGAAATATTAATTGTAGTTAAACTTGTTGTACCGCAACCAATAGTAAACTGGCTTGGACTGCTTACACTAAATGTTGGAAAACCAAAAGTTGAAAAAACAGAGAACGTTGAACAGCTTGAGCAACCATTTACATTATTTACTATGCAATGTGTGTAGGTGCCAGGACCGCCCGGCAAAAATATAGCAGTTGGTGATGCCGCAGTTAATGTTCCACCTGACGGAGATATCCACTGGTGCGTAATATTTGTAGTAGGTGTGCTCGTTCCGGTAACAGTAATAATTGAAGCAATGTTACACGTAATATTTTGAGTTAATGGACTCACGGTTGATGTGGGTACAGTAACATTCTGGCTAACAACAAAAGTTTGAGTACTTGTACATCCCGATATCGGATTAACAGCAATCACAGACCATGTGCCGATTCCACCTGGTGAACTAAAAGTTCCCGTGGGTCCTGTCTGTGGTGGTGAAATGACATTCGTCCAGGTATAAGAATAACTTGCCGGATTTGCATTAATAACAACAGTTGGTTGAGCACATGTTATAGTATAACTGCTCGATCCGGGAACTAAATTAAATACAGCCGGCGCTGGTGTCGGGTTTATGCTAAAGCTGGTTGTTGTTGAGCAACCTCCTGCCGCCGTAATAGTGGCATTATAAATACCCGCTGCAATACCTCCTGTACCCGATGTTTGTGTGGGACTCACAACACTAAATGGTATGGTTGACCAATTGACTGTATAACCGGGCACCGGCGAAGCAGGTGTAAAAGTCAAACCTAAATTAAATGCATTTACTGTATTCGTACAACTTGTTTGCGTTACGGTTGGTGCAGCTGCCGGCGAAGGCTTAACAGTAACTGTTGATACTGCTGTTTGCGTTACAGATACGCTTGATGTATTTAAACCGGTAACATAAATTGTATAGGTCGTTGTGCTTGTTGGACTTACAACAAAGGTTGGTGTTGGAGAAGTCAATGCTCCTGGATTTAATGAGTAAGACGGGCTTGTAAGGTTAGAAGCATTATTTGCAGTGATAGTTGCACTTGCACCTGCACAAATACTAGAGTTACTTGCCAATAAACCACAGTTGGTTGAACCTGTTCCTCCGATTTGATTAAATTGAATGTTTTGTACAACGTTAGAAAAATTAGTTATTAAAACCATGTAATACTGTCCGGCAATTGCGCCAACTATGTTACACGTTTCTGTTGGACTTGAAGAGTAACTACAGTCAACCACATTAGTTGTACTGCTTAAGTTATTACAAATGGTAGAAAATGTTGTGAATGGTCCCCAGCAAATAAAATCAACATCCTGATTACCTGTTCCTGCAATATAAAGATCAATGTTTCCACTGGTTGAAACCTGTAAATAATACCAGGCCGGGTTAGGTGTTGAACCTAAACAGTTATAGGATGTTGGAAAAGCATCTGGTTGGTTGGTTGAAGCCGGGAAAGTAACACCAGAAGTTCCACCGGCACAAAATGGTTGTGCAGTATTACAGGTTGTTTGAGCGTTCGAATACAAACAAACAAACATTAACAGAAGTAGGATAATTTTTTTCATGGCCTGGGGTTTTATAAATAATAGTTTCTTGTTTTTTTATTGCACATATTTCTATGTTGTCGTTATTTTATGCTTAATTCCGGCAATATAGTTATTCTAATTACAAATGTACAAATACCTTACCAAATACTGTTAAATGCAAAAAAAAATCCCAATAAATTATTTTATTGGGATTTTAGATTTTGATCCTATCTGTAAATACTTACGTTTCCTTTTTGGTCGTAGGTTTTATCGTCTTTACCAGTGGCTTTTATAATATAAAAATAGGTGCCGGCTGGTAATTCTTTGCCGGCAGAGCTTTTGCCATCCCATTCAATATTTCCGGTACTACTGTTACTTTCGTAAACCTTATTGCCCCACCGGTCAAAGATGATGGCGTTTATTTCTGAAACGTTAGCCACTTTTAAAAAGAACACGTCATTGCTTCCATCACCATTTGGTGTAAAAACATTGGGCACTTCTAATTTTGAAGGAAGTTCTACTTTTATCACTTTTTGAACAGTATCCAAACACGTTCCTTTTACAACATACATGGTTACAGTATAAGTTCCGGCATTAGAATAGGTTGTTACCGGCGAAATACTAGCAGAAGTAGTAACCTGGCTTTGGCCATTTCCAAAGCTCCAAACAGATGTAATGCTTGACGCACCCGTAGCAGTTGAGCTCGATGAAGAAAGGTTAGTGAAAGTTACGTTCAATGGCGCGTAACCCGAATAGTTACTTGGCAAGAAGTCTCCATTTATACCTCCGTTAATTACCTCAACGTTACCATAAGAAGCGCATCCATTTACAGCATTAGTTACTAAAATTCTATAAGGGCCTGGTTTATTCACGATTGTTACAGATGAAGTATAAGATGTAAAAGATGTGGTTGGAACTGCAATCCATGAATAGGTGAAACCTGTTGTAGGTGGTGTCAGTATTGGGAAGATAGTTGCTCCCGGTGAAGCGCAATCCATTATAAATGGTGGCGGTGATACTGGTGTATTCACAATAGGATAGATCCTGTTATCGCCTAAAGTTTTAGTAGCTACTGATGTACAACCATTATTAAGATCTTTTGCCACCAATGTATATTGGTTAGCAATACCAGCGGGCGTGAACGCAATATACGTAGAAGTTACCTGCTGTGTTTGCTGCGGCGATGGCCCTGACCAAACATAACCAATAACGGGTAATGTTGGAAAGAAAATTGCGGGAACATTACTCGTACTTGCATTGGTAAAATTAATAGTAGGTGTGTGACAACTAATTTGATTACTACCCGTAATTATTGCTGTTGGCTTAGCGGTGTTTTGATAAACAGTTAATGTTTGTGTGCTTTTACATAAATTAATTGCATCAGTTACGATTAGCGTATATGTAGCAACCACAGTATTTGTAGTATTTGTAGTTGTAAAAACCGTTAACGTATCGTTTGGCACCTGCCCTGCCGGCGGACCCGGGAATGCCCAGCTAAAGCTGGTGTTAGGTGTGCCACTTGTACCATGCAACAACGTTTTCGGTATATCGCATGTTAGCGTTGGATTATTTGCTGAGGCTGTTATTTGCGGCGCAAATGTATTTGAAATAATAGATACCGGAATTTTTGTCTCGCAATTATTTGTATTGTCATGTACAATAACAGTGTATTGTCCCGGTACATTTGCAGTATAAGTAGCAGAGCCACCTACAGTATAGCTTGGGCCAACAAAGGTTGGAGGTAACACTGTATAAGATACAGGACCACCAGGAGTCGGGGCCGTTGTTACGTTAGATATGTTTATGGTTGCTAAACTTGTAGTTGAACAACCTATTGTAAATTGTTGCGGGCTGGAAATTGTGTACGTTGGAAAACCAGATGAAGAAGTAATAGTAACTGTTTTGCAGGTACTGCAACCACTCACATTATCTGTTACGCAATACGTGTAAGTTCCGGGCGCACTTGAATTATAAATTGAAACTGTACCGCCATTTGTAGCTGCTCCTGGAGAGAACGGAGAATACCACGAGTGCGTAATGTTAGTTAAACTTGAAGTTGTAATTCCTGTAAAAGTTGCAGGTGATCCAATAGGACAAACAATATTTTGTGCTACAGGAGAAACAGTAGATGGAGGAACGCTTATATTTTGCGATACCACAAACGTCTGTGTAGCCTGGCAACCGGAAATAGGATTAACACCTGTTACAGACCATGTACCCATATTTAAATTTGTGAAACTCGCCAGAGTTCCTGTTTGCGGAGCATTAATACTATTCGTCCAGGTGTAATTATTAGTGGCCGGGTTAACCGCAATGTTTACTGTTGGCTGCGAGCAGGTTACTGTATAACTGCTTCCTCCTGGAATTAAATTAAATGTTATTGGCGGTGGAATAGGATTTAAAACAAAACTTGCTGTGGTAGAACAACCACCGGCTGTTGTTACGGTTGCGTTATAAGTTCCGGGCAAGTTATTGCCACTACCGGCTGTTTGCGTTGAGTTTCCTATACTTGCAGGAATTGGTGCCCAGGTGACCGTATAATTTGGCACAGGAACCGCAGGCGTAAACGTTAATCCTAAATTAAATGCATTAAGACTATTTGTACAAGTAGATTGTGTTGTAGTTGGAATAGCGCTTGGTTGAGGGTTTACACTCACTGTAGAAACACCAGTTGTTGTTTGAATAGCATTAGAACTATTTAAACCGGTAATGTAGGTTGTATAGGTTGTTGTTACCAAAGGAGAAACAACAAAACTTCCTGTTGTATTTGACAAAGCTCCTGGGTTGAGAGAAAAAGTTGGGTTACTTAATGCTGCAAAATTTACAGGAATAATAGTAGCCGTAGCTCCTGCACAGATTGTATAATTTGGATTACAGTTTGGGTTACACGATAAAGACGCTGTACCTAAAGATTGAAAAGACACCAAAGTATTAACTCCACTATAATTTGAAATACAAATAATAAATTGCTGACAGGCATTCACTGCTAATGGCGGTTCAAAGTTGGAAGCACTTCCTCCTACCGCGGTAATATTTGCTGCAGAAGCTATTCCTGTTCCACCCGCTGATGTTCCGTTCCAGTTACAACGTATTGGTGGCAACGTATTGTTCATAATATTTGAACATGCGCTTGGCGAATAGGGCCACATGGCCCAATCGTAAAAACCCACCTGCGGATTGGCACTTGTTGCTGCGCCAAAAACAAATTCTAAACTTCCGGCATTTCCAATAGTAATTAATAACCACTGTGGCTGATTTTCGCCTGTTAATAAACAGCCCGAATTCGTAGATGCTGGGTTGGTAGTAGGGTTGCTAATATTACTTGGCGACTGAAGATCATTAACTGCACCAAAGCTTGTGGTTGGAAAAAAAGTAAAATTTGGTGTTGTACAAAGAGGAATGGAATTTATACAATCGGCATTTACTTGTGAACTTATTTTCAGATTAATAAAAATGATCACAAATAATAAAATAATTTTTTTCATGCTTAAATTTTTTATCGGGTGATCAATTTATTAATAGATTCAAATATTTTTTCTGAAGGAATATTTTTATAGACCTCTTTACCCTGATCGTCAAACACAAAATTTGCAGGTGTGGCAGATACGTCAATTGAATTTAGCTGTATCAATTTTGTAGCGCCATCTTTGCTTAATATAACTGAAGACGATTCGCCCTCCTTATTAATGGCAACACAAATAAGGCCTTTTAAGCCGCCTTTTAATTTAGCGAATTCGTAGATCCCATAATTCCTATTGAAATGCTTATTCGCCTCTCTCGACTCCTGGTTATTAGATGACCAGATGTTTACAGCGATTATGTGTTCGGCCATATTTATCTCAGGATGGCTTTCTTGCATCGCTTTTTTAACTTTTAAATAAAGATCTGATTGTGCATTTAAAAATGTATTAACTGCAACAAATAAACATATTAAGGCTAATTTTCTCATAGCACTAATTTAATTAAAAAAATTAATAATAAAAAAAGCCCCGTCTAAATTTTAGACGGGGCTTTCAATTGAATAGATTAAATATTAATTATTTATATAAGCTTATGTTACCTTTTTGATCGAACTCTTTACCATCTTTACCAACAGCTTTGATAATGTAGAAGTAAGTTCCAACCGGTAATTCTTTTCCTGCTGAGTTTTTACCATCCCAAGCAATATTTCCGGTATTGCTATTAGATTCAAACACTTTATTTCCCCAACGGTCAAATATCAAGGCATTGATCTCTGAAACGTTAGCCACTTTCAAGAAGTAGACATCATTGCTTCCATCACCATTTGGAGTGAATACGTTAGGTACTTCTAATTTAGAAGGAAGTTCAACAGTAATTACTTTCGTAACAGTATCCATACAAGATCCTTTTACAACATACATTGTTACGGTATAAGTACCGGCGTTAGAATACGTTGCAACAGGAGAGATAGCTACAGAGTTAGTTACCTGGCTTCCACCGTTACCAAAACTCCATACCGAGGTTATACTGGCTGAAGGCGTGGACGTTGACGATGAGGCTGACAAGTTTTGGAAAGTTACAACTAACGGAGCATAACCAGTGTAAGTACTTGGTAAGAAGTCTCCATTTAAAGTTCCATTAATAACATGTACATCACCTTCAGTAGAACAACCATTAGCTGGGTTAGTTACAATAATTTTGTACTCACCTACTTTATTAACAGTAGTTACTGATGAAGTATAAGAGCTGAATGATGTTGTTGGTACAGCAACCCACGAGTATGTAAATCCTGTTGTAGTTCCAGTAATGATAGGCATGATCGTAGCAGTTGTTGATCCAAGAGGACCGCAATCTAATATGAACGGTGCTGGCTCATTAGGATTATTTACATTAGGATAGATACGGTTATCTCCAATTGTTTTTGTTGCAACTGATGTACAACCGTTATTTAGATCTTTCGCAACTAAAGTATACTGATTTGCAGTACCTGCAGGTGTAAACGCTATATAAGTAGACGTATTAGAGAATGTAGCCTGTGGCGACGGACCCGACCAAACATAACCAATAACCGGCAATGTAGGGAAGAAGATCGGAGGAACGTTACTTGTACTTGCGTTAGTTAAATTAATAGTAGGCGTATTACAGCTAATTTGATTACTACCAGTAATTAAAGCGGTAGGCTTAGCTGTATTTTGATAAAC